>JAODLI010039026.1:0-18180 GCA_027575585.1 Percopsis omiscomaycus | reverse complement strand
TGTGTGTGTGTGTGTGTGTGTGTGTGTGTGTGTGTGTGTGTGTGTGTGTGTGTGTGTGTGTGTGTGTGTGTGCTCCTCAGCCTTAAGCTCTTTCTGGCATTTGCTCTGTACGTAAAGCACCTCCAAAGCAAATACATGTTTGAATGTAAATACATTCAAACATGGGAGTCCTAGTAATATGTAACGTCCCAAATCTCTCCTCTGGAACAGTTCAAGAGTAGAACAACGCAGCCTTCGCAGCAATAGTCGCCCCTGATTGGATAAGACACCCGGACATACTACATAAGATAAGATTGGATTCAACAGCTACAACAGAAACAGAGTATTAATGTGTGACGCTCAAATACTAATTACACCACTATTTTCAATTTCAAGAGAAACTGAGGGGGAAGCAGGCAGAGAAATTGGCTGGAGGTGGCCTTTGATTATAGAGGTTTTTATTTGCGTTATAATTTATATGCGCCCTATAGTTTCCATACAGCTTCAGATTGAATCCAGCCAAAAGCTTTCTTGAGCTTTGAATGCATTTTGTACCTGGTATCTGTGTACAGCTCCACAGTATGAAATGAGCCCGGCAGGAGCACAGTGGCGGCCATGTGCCTTTGGTATTTGTCTGTGTAGTGCTACTGTCAGGGGACAGCCTTACTCCTACGCACCCTTCAGAACCTTTCCCTTCCACTCCTCCGGTTCAACAGGCCCATTCCTTCCTCCCACAGTGGAGGGACGGCAGGTGAAGGATGAGTCCATAGGCAGCCAGGGCTATTCTTAGCCCAGTAGACCGTACACAGCCTGGACAGCCTATCGCAGCACGTCCAGGGCAGCGTTTCTCAAACTGTAGGTCGTGATTGCCTTTAACACAATTCATACAAAAATAAAATGCATAAATCTTTCCGGGCCATTTATGGTTGTCCTGTGTCAATTATGGTGTTAGAGGCAGATCAAAAGCAATGAACTACTTATTTTTGAAGGTAAATAGTCAAAAAGAACCCCTGGATTAGAGTATCTCCACGAAGAATCATGTCAGAAGCAAGACTACTGTGGGCAGGGTCTAGTGGTCTAGGTGTTGGACTCCCAACTGGAAAGTCATGGGTTTGAGCCCCAGAGTTGGCCTACCTGTAAGCATCCTTGAGCAAGATGCCTAACCCATATCTGCTCCATGTAATAGCATCATGTAATTGTAAGTCGCTTTGGATTAACGCGTCTGCTAAATGACCTAATTGTACTGTAGGCAGCCATACTCATCGGTTCCATATAGACCTACTCTTTCAGTGCTTGAAAACAGGAGGTGCCAATAGCACCATGACATCAGAATCATTCTACCTATAGGTAGGATCTTCTATCTTCTTGCCTGTTGCTCAGAGTGACTGTGTTCCTGTCTCTCATAAAGCCAACATTCATCCACTCACGCAGTCCCTCTCTCTCAATTGTGCCGCCAGCACACCAAGCCTGTTGTCTTCCCGGGCCTGACACTGAATGAGAACCACTGAGAGGCTTGTATTCCCTTGACCCAGTAAGATAAATGCACAAAGCAGGGAGGCAGCCGAGGTTTCTCAAACGGCAGCGGGCATGCTGTTAGCAGCAGGAGTGGCATGCTTAGTCAGCTCTGAGATTACAAGTGTTAGTGTGATAACACCGGTTTCAGCAAGACACACCGCATGCATTTAGCTGGGTGACCATGGTACTCAGCTATGTTGCTCATCCATGTCCTTCAGGCACTTTAAATGATAGGTGAATGATAGCTTGTTACAGTATGCTATAGTAGGAGAGAGTGGCAACATTTGTTGTTGGAGTTGAGGCATCCTGTTTACTGTATAGGTTTGTTAAAACAATCTCCATACTGAGGAAAGATGTATTACAACAGAAAATGTATCACACAGAACAGTGAATTTAGGCAAAGCAAACAGAAACAATGATCCATGCCACACCTCTTTTAACAAATGTCTGGCAGTTTTGGGATTGTTCTGTGGAATGAGTGTGGCCCAGAAATTTGAGTGGGAAGATAGAAGTTCTAGTCCACTGTCTGTCTGTGTAATCGTTCTTTGCCAATAGATAGTTGGATTTGGCAATAAAAGATACAAGATATTTAAAATGAATCATCTGCGTTCATCTGAGGTTCATTGGTATTGTGTCTGCAGTGGTATGTGCTGTTTCTGCTTCCCACTCCTGAGCCCAACAGTGGTCTTGACTACTTCCCTTCAGCTCAAAGCATCAGACAACATTTGAGTTAAAACACAACTAAATGTGGTTACTAAAGCGAATTAGCATAGCTGATCGATGAAAGCAAGTAAGCTCTTGCTTTGTGTCGCTAATCTCCCTGTGATCCAACACAGATATTGTGTAGTGACCTACTTTATTTTTCCACACCTCTCTGTGTTGACGACCATGCTGTGAAGGACACAGTCCTGCTAGGTGGTAACCTGTATACTGAAACACCGGGCCATCTCCTCGTATTATAGTGCTGAACACTTGAGAATGTACTGCTTTGTCGCAGGGCCTGGAAGCTATTGAGTTGAGACATATTGATACATTCAGAGGCACTGAATGAAACACAATTATTCGGGCAGCCTGACACTATTACGGACCATCCCACTCAAACATATTTGAATATACTTGTTCCTACATACAGTAGGCTATTTGCTTTGTTTCATGACAAGGTGAAAGCTAATATGAAGCTGCCGTGTGCTGGTTGACTAACTCATTTTAACTATTTTAAGCCCAATGCTTAATCTAACAGACTCCTCCTGTCTAAAGTGGATATATCCAATGGATAGATCTAGCTATTGAATTTACTGTTACACCACAAGGCCAAGAAAATGTATCAGTTTCTATCCTGATCTCAGGAGCAGTTATCTAAACCCTAATATGTTGTTCACAAAACAAGCTCTCTCTACATATACTGTATATATATTTATATTTACTATTTACAGCTATTTACTTATCATTTTGTTTGTTTTTCTACAGGATTCATTTAAAACGCTGCATTCTGACAAACTTTTAAGTTTGTCCACTGCCCTCTAGGCCTAACTGTCAAATTGTGTTTTGTGTCTGCAGCGGGCAGTTTGCTATAGTGAAGAGATGCACAGAAAAGAGCACAGGCCTGGAGTTTGCAGCAAAGTTCATAAAGAAGCGCCTGAGTCGAGTGGGCAGACGGGGAGTGAGAAGAGAAGAGATCGAGAGAGAGGTGGAGATCCTGCAGCAGATCCAGCACCCCAACATTGTAATGCTCCATGACGTGTACGAGAACCGCACAGATGTGGTGTTGATCCTGGAGCTGTGAGTCACTGCACAAACATCTCCTTTCACCAATAACAGATAGATAGTACAATACAGTATACCACCTGACTCCATTCATACATTGTGTTTTTACTGATACACCCTATTTTACATTTGATAAAATGCCCTGGTGTTTATCTACTTACTTAGATGGTCATTTTAAATAAATCCAAACCTCCCTTTGTAAGCAACAACTTTTGGTACTTCAGGAATAGGTTAATTATCCGCATTAATCGGGTATTTGTAGTTTGGTATAGTATAAAAAAACAAAACATAAAGCCAAGGTTATATTTTAGCCACGCCACTACAATATTTAGAACCACGCAGTCATAGTAGAGCTAGATCAATATGTGTGTTGGTACAAAGGGTCTAGTCTGTGTACATGTTTGCTCGTGTATGTGGGCTGTTTGCTGAAAGCCTCTGCCAGGGTCATGCAGGCAGAACTGAATGTCTTCTACTGAATCAAAACAGCTTGAAAAGAGGCCCCAGGGGCTTATCCCACCCATTCAATCCTTTGGCTTCAATTTAGTGTGTGGGAATGTAAATGGCCTAATTAGAATTAATTGAGAGACAAATCTAACCAAAGCAGAAAACATTAGAAAGCATATGGTAACTACACACACGTTGCTGTTGGCGAAATGAAGCAGTTGCAGTTCATTAACGGAAAATGTTAGCCTGGATAAGAACCCATGACTGCATCCGCTGACAATATAAATGTACCGCATACATTTCTTACTGAATACTGTAGTATCACAAATTTTTATGGCTGTGTTTGTATGTGTGTGTTACTGTATAGGGTTTCTGGGGGAGAGCTGTTTGACTTCTTGGCCCAGAAGGAGTCTCTTAGTGAGGAGGAAGCCACCCAGTTCATTAAACAGATCCTAGACGGTGTCCAGTTTCTCCACTCTAAGAGGATTGTACACTTTGATCTGAAGGTTCGATGCAGCCTCACTCTGTTTAGCAGTCCATTGGAAGAAATGTTTGTGCAAAATGTTTTGACCCGTCTTGCTACAGTCTCTAGTTTATTTATTATTATTGTATTTATCAAAGTTACCGAAAAACAATGTCAAATACAAGAAAAACGAATAATGAATAATAACAATACTATTATTATTGATGATAACATGAATATATAACATGATAACATGAATAATAACAAGTATTATCTTATTATTATATTTTTGTTATTATTAACATTGTTATTCATATTATTATACTAAATACACCATCATAATTTATGATTAATAATAAAGACAATAAACGCGTAATATTAATGCACAGGATGAAAGAGGTACCGTTAAGAGGATGTCTTCGTATTCTGATTTCCACATCCTTCCTGTTTTTTGGCTTGGATGCAGATGTGCACAGCACAGACACCACACATCGGTCTCCCGATCAGTGGGCGGATGTCAGCGACCTGATAATGGCCATCCTGTTTTTCTAGTGCTACGTGTCCTACACTCACTTAGAATACCTTAGTCTTGGCAAGGATTGCTGTAGGCCCCTCTAAGAAGGTATCAGATACAGACCTTCCAGAAGCCTTGGCCTACAGTTAAGAACATGTTGTACATACAGTATGTGGTACAATGCTTCCCATTTAGCATTCATTATTACAACAGGAATAGAAGTGTGCAAAACAACCGGTGGTGAGCAGTCCTATACACTAAAGATATATCATTATACCAAGTCAAAACATATAATGATATGTACTTACCTATTATTTCTATCTACCTCTACTGTACATGTGCTCTTCTAGTGGGAAGCTAAATAATAATGATGATTTATAACCACGATGTAATGTTTTGTTTTTTGTTTTCTTTATTGCCTACGCTAAAAGATGATTTCAAACAGGTAACTTATTCTGTGTCAGTGTTATTTAGTTGGTTAGTTAGTTATGTTCTAGGGGGTAAGGTTTCTCCTCTCTGTGGCTCTTTTGGCAGCCTGAAAATATAATGCTGTTGGATAAGAATGAAGCCCTGCCACGCATCAAGATTATAGACTTTGGCCTGGCACACAAAATCGAGGCTGGGGTCGACTTTAAAAACATTTTTGGAACACCTGAATTTGTTGGTATGTATTTTCAATTCAGTATACTATAATAGAGACATCTCAGTGTCAATAGCCGTTTTAAGGGGAGGGTTCGTGCTGGGCTGGGTGTTGTTTGTGATGTTTGTGGTTGCTATTTTCAGCTCCGGAGATAGTCAACTATGAGCCACTGGGATTGGAGGCTGACATGTGGTAGGAGGCTTTAATTACCTCACGCTGTACTGCTTTCCATACAACTGACCTCTCTGCCTTTCTTTGGATTAACCTTGTGTTAACTTTCACAGGAGCATCGGAGTCATCACGTATATTCTGTAAGTAGGCACTAGTCATAATCGTGAGTCAGAAAATGAAGCAATTATCACGGGAGATCTCATACATACCGCCTCCATCTCTGTGTATCTATGTGTGTGTACAGTTTGAGTGGCGCGTCACCTTTCCTCGGTGACACAAAGCAGGAGACCCTGGGAAACATCTCAGCTGTGAGCTACGACTTTGACGAGGAGTTATTCAGCAGCACAAGCGAGTTGGCCAAGAACTTCATCAGGCAGCTCCTCGAGAAAGACACAAGGTACCACATCCAGCTTCCCGCGTGTAACGATGGGCGTGCATAGGCCATGCACGCCCATGTCATTGTTTGTTTGTTTTACAACTGTACGTTGTGTGTTTCTTTATTCAAACTCTATTATGAGTACTCTCCTCTCCTGCCTTCTTGCGTCGTCCTCTGGCTTTCGCTTACACTCGCCATCCCACTATCCACAACGTTACACTGCGGCCCATAGAGCGGCTGGAGGCTGAAGGTCAAGCCTGACAAACATTCCCAGCATTAGTGGTCTTGCTGCAATAAATCCTAAGAGCTTAATGGGGATTTAAAGGGCCATTTCTTAGCCAAATGCGAACAAAAAGGGCGGCCAACTTACACAAATTGAGAACATGGGCTTCTCTCAGTTGGGTTACGTAACAAAGCAAAACATGAGCAAAACATGAGATCCTACTGCCACATTTATATTCCTATATATCTTTATGCACTATATCTATTATTTGTTGTTTATGCTTTGCAGAAAGCGGATGACTATACACGATGCACTTAACCATCCTTGGATAAAGGTATGCAAAGTAATCCTTTTCATTGTGTGTGTATTGTTCGCCAATACTGTACATGTTCCCTATTCGCTTGTGCTAACATCAAGTATTGAATAGTATGTTTTTGCTAGGTGAGGTTCAACAAGAAGCCTTACAGGAGTTCTTAACCTCTACTGCACTTTACATTGTTTCACCATTAGTATTTTAACCATTTAAAATGAAATAACCCTAATAAACCTAAACCTACTGATATTTTGTGGCATCACACCACCAATGTGTTAGAAACATTTAATAATTTTCCCGCCTTGTTGCAAAAAACGAGTCCGTAGGTAGCCTTTTGTTAATGTTAAAATTACAATAGCTACAGGCTACAGTCACACCCAACTACACACTGGCCACAGTTACACTGCAGCAGCTACACGCCCATCCTACAGGACTATTCTCTCATAATTCACCTATCAAAACACTGAGCGGTCTCGTCTGAGGCTGTTGCCCTTCTGAATTGTCCAGAATTGTCTGTTTGGATTAGGTAAGTCAATGCCCATATCAACTGAACAGGATTCCACTAATGTTCTAAAAAGCACGGCGTTCACATTTAACAACCGGTTGTGTTGGAAAAGCGTGCTCCTCACACGCATGTCAGCACTGTGTGTGTGTGTTGTGTCCTCATCCCGTTTGGCTCAAGCATGAAGACAAAAACAGAGAGCCGACGGAGTCGGGAAGGGCGTGGCAGGCTGGCTCATTCACCTGCCGCGGCTGTGGGGCGCTACACACTAATACCACAGTAACCACGGCAACGAGATGCTCATCACTAAGTGTCTTTCAAAAGATTCAAAGAAAAGGCTCTTACTCAATGTTGCTCCACCCCCTTCTGTCTAAAGTCCTGTGCCCCAGAGGAGGACAGCTTGGCTGGGGAAGCCCCGGGGAGCGAGGGGGAGCAGTGGGCGATGAAAACGAGCCGCCTAAAGGAATATACCATCCAGGCCCACTCCGGCGCCCCCCTGAACGACACCTATGCCAGCTTTGAGCGGTTCGCCCGCGTTGTGGAGGATGTGGGCTTGTTGGATACGGGGCTGTCCGAGGTGGCGGGGGCCCGCCACAGCGCGCAGGGTCACATCGAGGCTCTGCTCACCGTCTACAAGGAGAAGGAGGCCCGGTACAAGGAGGAGAGCGAATGCGCCAGGAACCAGATGTCGAAGGTTCGCTACGAGCTCCGTAAGGTGGAGGCCCTGCGGAGGCTGCTGCAGCAGGAAGTGAAGGCCGTGGATGCCGGCATGGAGAGTATCAGCGGGAGGTACCTGCAGAGGCAGAGGCAGCTCAGCGCCCTCAGACAGGAGCTGGACGTGGAGCTCCAGTGGATGCAGGAAGCGATGACCTCCCCGCAACTCCACGGAACCACGGGTCACATCCAAAACGGCGCTCTCAATGAGGAAGTGAACCAGGCACTGAAGGAACTGCTCCACAGCCGCTGTGCAGGGGAACTGTGTCCCAAGGTCAAACAGCCCGTCACGGAATCTGGTTGACAAACCCATAGGGCAGTAAAATGACCTCAAGTTTGTTGGATTTAAACTACAGCTAGCCTATATTTGACCCTATGGGTGTAAAGACATCATTGTGAAGCAGTTCAGTCGCAATTTCTTTTTTTGTTTTACTTTGGCCGGAGCTCTCTGGTTTGAGTGTTGGACCATACAATTGGAGGAGTAGTGACATGCTCCTACATGAGTGTCAATCCTACTTAGTATACACCTTTATCGTAAAAAATGTGTTCTTTTGGCTTTTTCTTTATAAGTTATTTTAGTTTGATTTCCTCCACTAAACAGTTCTGGGATTAACTGCAGATAGATTAATGCTGTTCAGTGTTCTCTTTCATTTCTTATTGTGTTGATACCAGAAATATATACAGAGTCAAGTAAGAATTCCTTTGATTGGAGTTCAACAGAAGTCTTCTTTACTTTGATGAACATATTTTTTCATTCCGTCCTTTTTGTGTACTGAATGCGTTCCTGTGGTTTATATTGGTCATTAGTTTATGAAGTTTCAATTTTAATTGATTGAGATTTTCTTCACATTGGTTTGTCTTTTTTGTAGATAAACTGAATGCTAAATGTGCACTTTAACTTTAGTTAGTTTTTATTTTCCTTAATTTGGATACCATGTATTTATTTATTTATTAGAGATGGTAAATGCATTTAGAGGCAAACATTTAACAAACTGTTAAATAATACATTGTATTATAATACAATGTATTTTGTATTTATTTACTAAAAGGCCTCATGCATTTTTGCCCAATTAACCTTATATTCCAGATATGTACTTATATAATACATTTTACTTTTTGAAATATGGCTCTTTAAAGCAGTTCACTGCACACACACACATTGCATACAGTATTTTGTGTTTTAAAATGCACACTGACAGTTGTGATTGTTCTGTTTTTCATTCAACCAATAAAATAAATAACACAATAATTGATTGGTTATCGATCCTGGTCCCAAATCATTGTTATATCCTTGAATAGCTTTCAGGAATCTAATGATTAATTTGTCCTTAATGTGGACTGCTGCCTTGATGCCAGTTGTTTCATTCTTCACTCTGTGTCTTCAGCCATTGAATCCCAGACAAGCTATGGTGAAGAGGTTGTCGGTGGTCAACCTGGAGAACTTCAGAAGACATTACGCAAGGCGCAGGTGGAAGGTATGCCAAGTCAGAGCCAGAGTGTTTTACAATCTCCGGCATTGTTTCTTATGCATTTATTTTACTTATTTATTTAACAGTTGTCATTCAGAATCGTGTCCCTCTGTAACCATCTCACACGTATGATGAAGAAGGGGAACCCGAAATTGTCTGACCAGGATGAGGTAGGAACAGCTATGCTCATGTCAGTCTGTACTACACTCAGTGACACATTACAGTAGGTACACCCTTCATCTAAGCCGGTGTGGTCTGCTGCTGTAGCCCATTCGCTTCAAGGTTCGGCGTGTTGTGCATTTAGAGATGCTCTTCTGCATACCAAATAACCCGTGGTTATTTGAGTCACTGTCGCCTTCCTGTCAGCTTGAACCGCTCTGGACATTCTCCCCTTGATCTCTCTCATTAATTAAACACCTCTCGCTAGATGTTTCTTAGTTTTTTCACACCATTCTCTGTAAACTCAATGGAGTGTTGGGTTGTGTTGCATGCTGCCAAATGATTGGCTGATGATTTCCATTAATGAGCAGGTATACAGGTATACATAATTAAGTGTCTTAGAATATACACTGAGTTTATATTCTAAGCCATGTGTTGTGTCATGTCAAGAGACCACTGGTGTAAACGGTCAGTCAGAACCTGCAATATATATGCTTTATATTTATATGGATCACCTTTAGCTTTTACTGAGATAACCACTTGTGTTTTGAATGAAGAAAATGATGATGAACATTTTGTTGAGCATGTCCATACGACCATAGTGTGACAGTACAGGAGTAATGTACTTAACCAAATGATTTCAGAAGGAGTTTGAGAGTGACCAGGAAGAAGAAATCTTGAAGAAAAGGCCCAGGGGTAGAAAGCGAAGCAGCACTTCCTGAGAGATTTCCGTATTAGTGGCAGCACTATGTACATCAATGTTAAAGTTACATCCCTATTTATTTATGAGTGTACGAGGTCCAGGCAATGTCTATCTCGTGCATGACCTAGGACAGCGATGAGAGTTTTAGCTCTGCGCTGCATAACATTCTGGTAAAGACTTTTTTAATGCAAAATGTTGTATTACTAAAAGCACAGAATGTATTCTGTATTCTGCATGATTTCTGTTTAGACTGTGAAGTGAATTGAGCACAAGAATTAATGCAGACTGCTTCCTCTTTCAACTGTGGTCTTAAAAGTTCCCTAACCACCACCATGTTACTATTAGTTTGCTATGGTGTGTGTGTGTGTGTGTGTTTGCTGGCTATGTTACAGTGTGATACTGTAGGTATCACACTGTAACATAATGGAACATACATACTTGGAACATACTGTAAAGTTTACATCTGTAACGGTGTATTGCCACTACAAGTGAGACAAGTTGGTAGCAGAGCTTTACAGTCTAATATTTTCGTGTTCCTGTTTGCTTAACATAGTAATGTCTACATAAACAGATTGTTTACTCTTAACTTCTGCATGTATGATATATAAAAAGATAATATCAAGCCTGCACATTGTACATTATATTGTTTACCTGATGTTTGACTGGTGAATATTCTTGTACGATTGTAATGTCTGTAATGTATTTCGACACTTATGGTGTAAATATAAATGTCAGAGCATGTCTTAATTTTAATTTTACTTGTGTCTTAAATTTTATCAATGGGGTATTCATCATTGTTAATCCGAAATGCTTCTGTGCCATTGTATGTACTGTAAATTTGCACATTGTTTGATAAATTAACGAATAAACGTGAAAAAAATCTCATCCAATCTAGGTGTACCCATTGCTAAAGAAAAATAATTAATATCAGCTAAATTTGTTACATTTAGCTGATATGAAGAGTGAGATTATTTGAACTAGCATCTTAGAGTTAGTGAAAAGCTATACACTTATAATCGACATTGTCGGGTTAACAACGTGAATTTTACTACCTTAATGGCGGTATACTGTATATGACAGCTAATTATGAATGTATGTGACCTATTAGACCTCATATTCAGTGATTAGATGCAAACTATATTGAGAGGATACCTACTTAGGACATGTTTGGTTGACAAATTAAAATGGGACAGGCCTGTAAAGTGAATACATTATTTATGATTTTGGATGCTAAATCAGTTGTTATTGTGATGATGTACTTCATACTGAGACGGCTTAATTATGCAGCTTTACAAGGGTAGTGTTGTTTGGGCTCAGTTGGGCTGAAAGAGGTGGATGGAGCAATTAGTCCTGAACTAAATACATCGAGATTGTTGGCATCGAGAAAATATAGGCCAAATCCACAAAGGAGGTGTCACCATATAACAGGACAAGTGAGTAACTTTGGTTTGGCAGTATTTGTTGTCTACCACAAGCACCATTTCATATACAAATATTTAAATTACAAGGGGGGATATAAGACCATTCTGCACACTGCAGTATGTCACTCTGCTTCATTGCATTATAAGGAATGTAGGATACTAGCATGTAAAGTCTGAAGTGATATGTCTATGCAAGCCCTGTCTTGCTTTCATGACTGACAAGACTACTGTATACGGCAGTTTACAGTTTTTCCATAGTACATTGGGAAAGATCTATTTTACTTGCCATGTTACCTTGTCTTTTTATCTGAAAAGGGTGACTGAAACATTCTATGTGCTCAAATGTTGTTATTAGAAAAAGAATATGGTCACATAAAAAAACACCTTTTCTTTTAATCTTTAATTAATATCATTATATTAATATTATATTAATAACATTTTGTGTGATAACAGTGTGTGGTAATAATAATTGTCTAATTATTTTTGATTTCTAATAAGATACGTTTAATACAATATCACGTCCTTATGAGCTGTCATTCTACAGAAGCAGTTCCCAATACTATTTGTTACGTTATCCTGTGTTAATTGGACGATGATGAGATAAAACACTATTATGTATGCCTCAGCCACCTATTTGTGGTCAAATAGGTGGGTGAGCCTAGACCAAGTCTGGTGGTAGGCTAAATATTTCAGCCATCTATCAGTGAAATGTGATCTGAGTAGGTCTTTGTGGTTTTGTTATGGGTGTTCTTAGTGTAAAGTGGCACGCCTTGCGTCCTCCATTAGTGCTGGTTATCCCGATGCCTCTCACGTAACAGATCACAAAAAGCGATGATGCAGAGCTCTGTGTGTTAGCGGTGGGAAGACTGGCCTCATGAGATTCCTCTGGGCTTAACGTGGGACGCTCAGACGGTGGAGCTGATGAACAAATATTGGCTTGGCGTGACTGGCCTTTAGACAAATAAGGCACGCCGCCTGAATTGACATGCACGATATGAAACCTAAGACCATGCCCTTCATCTAAAGAGGTGCATCTTTTCTCCTTTAGTGACGGCTAAATTGAGTCGTCTCTGATTTGTCACTATGACACAGCGCCTCGGAGGCTGTCACATTATACTGTAGACCTATTAACTCCAACTTATTAACTAATTTACGGTGCACTCTAACTTTTCTGAGAAGTGAGTAGGTAAGAAATTGATAGTTCAGATGTTCAGTGTGACACATAACGTAGAAAAATTCCAATACTTTTAATTAAAACTGTAAACAATGGAAGAGTGGTCTTATGCTGTTTCCAAGCCATTAACGTAAACTTACTTGAACATACTTTGACATCTGTTCATGATGGAACTCTGCCGCTTTGAAAAAAAGTCACGACTGTGCCTTCATTGGCTTTTTTTCAACATGTCTTGGCATGTCTTGGCTCACAGTGCCATCTAATGGATGGATCAGAGAATAGGCTACCTTCTGCGTGGAGTAGAAGTCAGACATGTTGAAAAATCCCGGTAGGCTACTGTGAGCGCAAAAGATTACAGGTTTCATATTCAGTCAAGAATAAAAAAAATTGCGATTGGCTCATTACATATTCCAACCAAAGCCTGAGTCATCACGAAAGTCATTGATTATAATGATATTTTATTATAGCATTCTGGCACTGTTGGCACTGTCCGCACGTTGCCTAAATAAAGATATGGAACATATAGTTTTAGCGTAACGATGATTATATCTGCTTCCACTGCTAAAGCTCTGTCCTTATTGAGCAGACCAATGAGAAGACAATGTTGTATAGCTCCGGAGACAGACCTGAGGGCCATTAATCACTCACGTCAGCCTCCCGCTTTATCTGTGCGATCATTAGCGCATAATTATGATCACTGTCTGGAAATGGGTTCCTTGAGGCTGCTTCTATTATTCATAGCCTACCTGCAGTGTAGGCGGCGGTCTGCCCCTATTCTTAGAAAAGTGACTTAATGAAGGGTGGCTGTATTTAGGCCGCCGTGTTCTTAATACAGTGTGTCACCGAGTGGCAGGGCCCCTGCTATTGCGTTGGCTCTGTCTGCTCTCCATGCCTGACCCTAATCTCCCAGCGCCGCTAGGTGCTGATGAGATTAGGCTCAGTAGAAGCGCCACATGGTGTCAGCTCTGCGCTGTCGTGAGCCACCAGTGGTCTGTCATAGCATGTACTGTACTTGTGCCTTTTAACTGGCCATAAGTTGGTCAGTTTTGCCAGGATTCCCAATAGTAGGCTAGTATTTATCACGAGTCATTTGACTTTTATTTTGTATTAGCATGATTTTAATATGCATTATTTTTTGTATTAATAATATGCTTCTGTAAATCTGCTACTTACCACTAAAGGTCTTTAATAGCTGCATATAGTGTTTATATACCATATACAGTATATAAATGTGTATATTTGTTTGATTTGTCTGTCCATAAGTCTGTTTGTCTATACTACTTAAAATACCTTGCAACTGCAAATTTACTTGAGGAAATACATCTGATTTTGATTTAGTATATGATATGTGTAAAGTCAACTTTAACATCCATATAAAAATAAAAATATTTTGTTTCTGTAATAACAGGGACAAGTGTTGCTGACAAAACACCTATTGTGTTCCCATGAATGTACAATGGTGTTTGTATGTTTCCTTCACTGCAAGTGAAGGATGTTTGAAGGTTTTGGAACACATTAAGTCGCATACAAAATATGGGTGCATACAAATTATTTGTATTTTTTTTAAACTCCCAAAAGCTGTACAGTTGCTGCTTGTTTGTCCTTTTCAGCCCTGGTGTGCGTGTTGCAGGGAGATCTAAAGCCCGTGGGCATCAACTCCTATTTGTTGCCTACAGCAGTGAGTTCGGGTAATTAGCTGGCAATATGTGCATGGTCGTGGGACGAGGACTTGTTGATGCCTTGCTCACATACTGTAATTGGTCTCAGAGGTACAGTTTCCACCATGAAACGGCTCAGAAAACACATGAACCTTTTGCAAGTCATTCCATAGTTATGTATTAACAATAGCTCTCCTGGGAAGCTATATTGACGCATTTTCGCCTTTATATTTTTTACAGTGTCTGCCAACATCATTTTGATCATTATTATCAAAATGTTAATTATCTTATTTATGGATATGGTGTCTCTGTTGGACAGGAAGCATTTGTTATTTGTTCTTCCATGACCCTGATAATTTCTTCTTTGAACATGTAGAGCACCATCCAATTATCACTGACTGTATAACTGCCCCATAAGCACTTCTAATTGCTCCAGTCCAACTAACCTTCCACACTGTGCTCATACAATAAGTAATGCACACACAGTTCAGGAGAAGTCATTCTTTTGAGTGTCCTTGGCTTTTACACCAATCATTTTCTTTCACTGAATAACCAGCTCTAAAATGTCAAAGGCTCTTTTGGCCTTTGGCATCAGCAGAATTATTTAAAATCAATGTTGTTATGAAAATAAACCCAGAGTGGCCCCGGTTTTCTTTGAACAGGTTTCTCCTCGATAAAGTGCGGAAGATAACCTATTGGAGAAGGTGGAATCAATACAACTAGACAGGTTTGCATATATTCCCACCACTGTCTAAAGAGGAAATAAAGCTCTTATTTATATTGCCTGATTGATTATGCCACAAGAATAACAATGCATGATTAAATGTAAACAATTATATTCAGTTATGTTATGTACCCTCTCCAATGCATCCATGTACAGTATGTGCCTGAATTCTACACATTAAGTGCTTGGCTTTATTATTAAACACACAAGAAACCCCCAAACTGAGCAGAAGTATAAAGTTCACCTGCTTTAGGTGGTCTCGTCATTTGCATGACCTGCAGTCCTGGTGATTGGATAGGAATTATTTTGGTTCCACCGGTTTCATAATTAGAGACCAGTCCTTGCTGATAAATGAGGCTATTATCAATGAGCTGAAGACTTTTTGAACCAAGAATACATTTGCAGCTGCAGTGGGTTTGCTCTTCAAAGAAGGTTTTGTAAGATGCTCTTCAGCGTTATCCTTACAGTACATAGCTTGCAGCTCTTACATTTTATTGCTGTATATCATTATTTTGAAACAGTATTCTGTTTAAAAAATAATAATTATGGTGACCTTGTTTTCCCAAACATTTCAGACCTTGCACAGAAAAACTAATAGCAGCAGTTCGTGATGCAATCAGATTGTTATCTGCTCATTCGCTGCATGGATTATGTGGTAAATAATGTCTGTTTTTAACCAAAGTGATAGGTTAGGGGGCGGAAGAACACAAGATGTGGGCGAGTTCCTTAAATGGCGTTAAATTGGTTGTTGCAGAAGGGTAAAGTAGAGGATTAAGGCAGATAGCATCAGTTGACTTTTAAAGGCTCTTCAGAAGATATAACCAATTATCTCTCTCATCACCACCTGTGCCTTGGTGATGAGAAGCTCCCATTATATATACTGCTTTTATAAATGTTAATCTCGGTTATATTTTTTGACCTTTGGATCCTGTTTTTCTTCTTTACAGTGACCTGACATTTGACACGGTCCCTTAGCTACAGCTATTTTTCTGATTCTTGGAAGAAGATCACATAAGAGAAATTAGCTACATACAGTATAAGTATAAATAACTCAAGCAGAACCAACCGCCAGCCCGGCCCCCACCCAGCACTGTGCCTTGTCATTTCAGACACAGCGGGAGATCAAATCAAGGCCAATTTACAATGAAAGCGTCGTAGTATAGAATGAACCTCTATTTATTATCCTCCCCCAGCTCTCTAGAACTGGAAATATTCTCCTTTCTCCTCCCTCCCCCCTTGCTCCTTTGAATGCTTTCAGCAAGGCTTCTACGTATAACTACTCCTCCACTAATAACTGCTCTGTGTTTGGCTTGAACATTGTCTAAACAAAGGCCTGCCATGAGTCATTTGCAGAACGAGTAACCTCTGCACTATGATCCTAAGTGCTTGGGGCTTCAGTCTGTTGGATTGCAATATTCAAATGTTTTGCTTCCAAAAAAAAAAAGAAAAAAAAAGGGAGAAACCTTATAAAAGGAAGGCCAACCCTTCAGGGATGGCTAGGATGCAATGGGCACCATCATTAGCATTAAACAACAAGCATTGTATGTACAATATGATATTGTAACTAGACAGTATAACAGAACAGGTCTATTGTGCTGATTCGTGACACCACAGGATAGTCACCAGACCTAATGATGTCAAGGGGAAACAAATTTAAATACAGTGTCCATTAAACATTGACACTTATGCAATGAAGCAAGTGTTCCACTTATATATATTTTCTAAATGAATGAATAATTAAATTAGCCCTGAGTTGCTCTTATATGCCAGAACGAAATGTAGATGTACCTGTAGATCCTTTTCAATGAAACATGAACCTAAGACATGAATTAACCTATAAATAGCACTATAGATGGCACTATTCATTTTGGGTAAAAATCCTCTCCCAAACTCCAAACTCAGTTGCCTGCGTTTGTATTTCAAATGTACAACTAAAGTTTTTTTCACAATAATTGCAGAAAATTTGACAAAAATAGTCGGTTTATTAATTGACTTATTTTGATGGCAAAATACTATAATGCTCCTTTACTAAAATAGCAATCTGTTTTTTTTAAAACTAAAACAAGGACCAAAAAAAGCAGGGAATTAACATGCAAATAAAAACATAAGTTACGCTAGGTTACTGAAGTGAAAAACAAGAAAATGAAATAAAAACTTGCAATGAAAACTCTTTAGTCAGTTTGAGTCAAACAAATATAACCACATTTATTTTGAAAGTATAAAATATCACACTATAAAGGCCACTTTTAAGGGTAAATCAATCACCTTTTTTGAAACATTTACACAGAGAAATACCTTATCCCTCTCTGCTGGTCTAACATAATGTCCAGTTTGATGGCAAATTAAAGTGTTTTCCTACTTGACCACAGATAGCAGTTGGCAAAATTCAATTAATAATAACTTACCAGATGACTCATACCAGAAATGTCAGGAGGTGGAGAATTCCTAAACTGTCCATCCGTCAGAGGACCAAGTATTCTGAAGGGTTCCGTCTTTATTAAACCAGCGTGCAGGCACAGCTTGATTTTACAGGCACGGTTTGCCTTCCCCTGGGGGGGGGGGGGACTCAAAAGAAATTTCACATTCTTGACAATGGCACCAGCCAGGTTATAGGAGGCACACCAGTGGGGAGAGAATCCTCTATTTGGGCAAGCAGAACAGCACTCTACTACAGTGATTCTCAAAGGGAGGTCCAGGACCCCCCAAAGGGTTGCAAGATGTTTTTGGAGGTTGCGAGATGATTGTGAAACATTATAAACAAATGTGGTTTTTGATTTGTGTCACTATTTCCTTCAATGCCCCTCACACAACGGACTGCCTTGCACTCCTCTCTACAGACAAATGCACTTTCATTTTGTCAGTCTGAAAAAAACATAAATGGTGAGCTGGGGTGCGGAAATGTGGGGTTCAGAGGGTACTACAATTTGATCGAGGAGTACGTTAAATAGAAAATGCATGTTATATTGTCCCCAATGCCATTATGTTTTACTACAACCACTTTGGTCAAGAAGTTTGACAATCACTGGTCTCCACCATCTCATCAGAGGCTGTTTGATTCACTGCAAATGAGTTACCGTTACCTGCTATAACCTTGACACAGTGCCCGCTGAGGTAGAACAGTTGTACCAAAGGACTTAAACTATACAAATGAGTAACAGTCACATCAATAAACTTAAGAGAGGAGTCATGAAAAAGAAAGGGAAAAAAATTATATTTTATATATGTGCAGTGGTCTCTTAATTCTTTCCATGGCT
>JAODLI010039015.1:0-18182 GCA_027575585.1 Percopsis omiscomaycus | reverse complement strand
ATATGTATTCAACTTTTCAGTTTGATGGTGCTAAATGGATAAATGTAACAACACTACACAAGTATATTTTCTGTAGCTAACTCGCCAGCACAGTTTCTGCAATCTTGCCCTCTAAATATCTGTTGTTCTTTTCCAACCATCATATTTGTCTGTACACTTTGCCTAAATATTCTTGTAATTGTTATAGGAGGTGCTGATGATGTTGGACAACTATGTGCGGGACTTCAAAGCTCTCATAGACTGGATCCAGCTCCAGGAGAAGTTGGAGAAAACTGATGCTCAGAACAGGTGACTTAATGCCTTTGCTCCCCCTTTTTTTTTTTTTTTTTGGATTTATTATTTATTTATTTTTCTCTTTCACTCTCTCACCATTTCAGTTGTTTCTTAAAGGTGAGCCTAGAAGTGTCTGGTCCCTGGCTTTTAGTCACAACACACAATAGATCAATAGCCTTGGCTTTTAATCAAAGACATCCCCTAGTTTATTGGCCTCTGTTTAACACAATGACCACTGCAACCGTAAATTGACTAAGAAATAAAACTTCCTCCGCTGCCACCCAATTTGTGCTTTTTTTAAAGTGTGCTGTTAATCAATAAAGACACGCTGAAACTTTTTTACATGTTTAATTTATGGTATAAATTGTTCCAATTGAATCAGCCATTTTTCTACAGTATTTAATTTTTTGAGATAAGCTATTCTTACCTGAGCAATGTGTATTTCATCGCTAGCGATTATAAATATAAATAAATATAATATATATAAATATACAATTTAAAAAATACATTTTCCTCTGTATTTTCCACCCAGACCCACCTCCCTAACCTGGGAGGTGCGTAAGATGTCCCCGGGACGTCACGTATTGCCCAGTACATCTGCTGACAGGATCGTTGAAAGTGCCCGTCGTACGCTCACCTTTGGGTAAGCTCCGACTGTCGCCATATCGTTCACATAACAACAGGTTAACCTGTGCCACCTAAAAGCATTTAAATGAATGCGGGGTGGGAGTCAACACAAACTCTAATTAGATTCAAATTGTAAAACAAGACATCCTGTTTCTAACAAATCTATATTTAAAATTATACCCTGTGCCCTGCCTGCCCTGAAAGGATTGGGGAAATGCAGGCTCCATTATCTTCTAATAGGGCGATTGATTGCTGATGGTAAAGCATTTGTTTAATGTAATTTGTCGAGTCTCTCACACTCCGGCCGCAGTATCAACGGAGAGGTGTAGATAAAAGTGTCGTTTAAAGACTGCTGAAGCATCGGTTCAATATGCAGTGCTCTGTAATCGGATGCTGCAGGAAATGGATATTGATTATGAATGAGGCCTGTAGCCGAGTACAGTCCTGCGCTATCTGGGTAGTCAGAGATGGACAGAGATAGTCACCATCTTGATACTACCGGCGGTGTTGCTTGGTTAGCGCTTGACTAACAGGAAGGCGAGGAAGTTGTTACAATGGCAAAATAAAGATATGGTGTGTGTGTGTGTGTGTGTGTGCGCGCTCGCTCTCCAGAGGTCCACCAGCAACTCTGGCTGCAGCTCGCCTCTCCCACACAGGACCCAGTTGGGCAGACCGGGTCAAATCCTCCCAGTCCCTTCCTACCTCTAGTCAACCTCCTGCCTTCACTGTAGAAAAACCTGGTAAGAGTGTTTCACAGACGTCTGCACAGGGCCTCAAAGGTCTTGGTCTACAGTACATGGGCAGTTACTATGCATTAGTCAGATATTGGCATACTTTGCAGCAGTCTCCATAACACTAGTGTCTTTTCAGTGAAAAGTCAACATACCTGATTATAACCCAAGCGCTCTTGTAGGGAACGTTACCGTGCAAGGCAAGTGCACGGAACTGATCTTCTTTCTGATTGGACTTTCTGAGTGTTGAAACATTTGGCTAGCAAACCTCAATACTGAAACAACAGTAAATGAGCGTACATTATCTCAAGGCAGTAATCTCCTGTCAAACATAGGCTACACTTCATCACACGTGTGTTTTCCAGGTAAGAAGGATGCTGAGGGCTGGGAGACGGTCCAGCGAGGGCGCCCTGCCAAGCCTCGTTCCGCCGCCATAGTTGCCAAGGTCAGTCACGTACTGGCCAGCGCCACCTCCAAACAGGACGGTGCCAAGGACAAACGACCCCCGAGGCAGCCACAGGAGGAGCAACAACTCCATCGCGGCCCCCAGGGGAGGGACACGGTCCAGCCGGGCTCGGGGCAGCCGGTCCCCACTGCCCCCCCGGGGGGGGAGGCCATGATGGAGGTACTGAAGACCACCCCCTGACTTCTAACCCCCCACCCCCACCCTGCATTCCCCAGATATCAATAATTCACAAGGAGCAGAGTAACCCTAGACTGTTTTATCAGCCACATTGTTTTTGTTTTGGGCTCCATGGTATTCATAGACAGGCCGTCCAGACAGGCGTATCAGCTTTAAGACATTCAGCATTGATTGTACGCTGACATTTCAGAGGCAGAAATCCCATTTTCACTCATGAAATAAATACTCTATTGATGCCTCAAAACACATTTTGTATGGGCGTGTTACAAGCGTAGGTTGATTTATTTATTTATTTATTTAAATTTTTAGGAAAAAAAATAGAAATAGAAATCCCTATTTGCAATCATTTTGCATCTTTTGATCAACATGTAATGTTCAGCGCATGTTGGGTGCCAGCTTCCCTGCATGGTGTGTGTGTATGTGTGTGTGTGTGTGTGTGTGTTTTATGCCTTGTGTATGTGCTTTGATGATTTGATTCTCCTTGAATTGCTCTCATAAATTGCGTGACGTATGCATGTTATTAAAAATGTGTCTGTGTGGTACTGTGTCGGCGCAGCCCCCAGCAGGGAGCGTGCAAGAACCGGGGCCGCGTACGGACGCACCCTGTGAAGACGCGCCTCCCCCCGTGCCCCTTGTCACCCCGTCACAAGCCCTAGTGCCCGCCTCCTCCCCACCGGCGAGCCTTTCCCTAGCGGCCCCAGTCCCCGCCATGACCCTCAATCCGTCCCCAGAACCCCTCCACGGGAAGGACAGTCCCGGTCCTCTGCCGGCCGCGGAGGACAGCGGGGCAGTGGGGGGCGCGTCACAGGGCACGGCAACATCTGCTCCGGGACAGGCTGAGACTCCCATGGCCGCGGTGAAACTGGAGAGTGTGCTGGACCGCACAGAGCTTTCTACTGTGAGTGCTGAGAGATGGAGGCACAGAGGGAGGGAGGAGTTGGGGGCAGGGGGTGGGGGTTAAGGGATTCCCCCAGGGGGGCCTTCACCGCCTAAACAAAGTCAAATCTTAGGAAACCTCCAGACCAAATGTGCTGACAACACTGCATAGCTCTGCCAGGGAGGCCAATTACTGTGACGACTTTTGTACTGAAGTACAGTTGGCTTAAAGAGTGAACTGTCCACTCGTTCTCGATCTTTTGTAAAAAGCCAGTAAGCAGTAAGAGTGATAGCGGCATAGGTCAAATTCATGTAGCTTGCCTATAGCAGGTGATAACCTTGAAATGTGAGTGTGGCTGCTCTAAGCACTAGAACACTGTACAAGAATTCAATGAGAATGTTCTCTGAGCTGTGATCAGGTGCAGATTTGGTCAGGCCTCATGTTCACTGGGTCAATCCTTTAGTACCCGAGTTCTTGCTCAGGTAATGCAGAAATGTGATGAAGGCCATCTCCAAAAAGCTTTAATAACCAACTTAATATCATATCCATATCCTTCAAACAGATGTTTCAAAGACCATAACACCAGCTTTATATTAAGGGTCATTAACGGCAAGCAGTCAGTGAAACACTCCATCTCTTCATCCTCACAGTGAACATGCCCTGCATGACTACTGAATGCTTCCTCACTCGTGATTGGTGTGGTGATTATGTGGTACTATCTTTGATTGGGTGAGATCGGTGTTGCTTTTGACCTTTTCAATTACCCATGTTTGATTTATCCAACTGAAGCATGTATTCAATATGTAATAAAAAATTATATTATGGCTGTGTGCTTAAAAGTGCCACAAACCAAATTAATTTATACAAATTAAGTAGATTTCTTTAGGCCTTTCTTACACAGTACGTGTCTTGGTGTAGTTGGATCAACTCGTCAGTCATAGCATCATATCTTGCATGTGATCTGCTGAGTCTGTGTCTTGGTCTTCCGGTGTCTAGCCCCAGTCCATGGCAGAGGTCCTGGCTAAGAAAGAGGAGCTGGCTGACCGTCTGGAGAAGGCCAATGAGGAGGCCATCGCCAGCGCTATTGCTGAGGAGGAGCAGCTTACTAGAGAAATTCAGGCTGAAAACAATGACCTGGAGACGGACGAAAACGAACATGACTTTTCTGTAAGACTGACAAGTGTTCATTTGTGTATTTTAGCTGTTGATTTATTTATTGTAGTGATTTGACATCACTGGTGTGATTCCTACAGGCTAGCATTGGCAGTGGAGGATGTGGACTCAATATGGACTGGAGTGATATGTTGGCAGATTATGACGGTAGTTGCTGTATTTTACTTAATCCGGTGGATCTTTGAGCCCCCATCACTGGCAGTAGCGTTGTTCATTTCTGCTCATTTATTTAAGATCATTTATCGCTTGTAGCTCGGGAGCCTTGGCGTCAGAGTACCTCCTGGGGGGATATAGTGGAGGAGGAACCTGCGCGGCCTCCTGGTCATGGAATCCACATGCATGAGAAGTTATCTTCACCGTCACGCAAAAGGTGAGGCCTGTACTTGAAATATTCTTATTATATATTGCTTATTGTGTTATGCAAATATTGTTGCCGACTATGCACCTAGCCCTCCTGGAATGGTTGGCGTCCCCCTTTTTGAGGTCCCTTCCCAAGGTTTCCTCCATCTTTCTCACCCCATGTCATTTTTTAGAGAGTTTCTCCTTGCTCGATGGGAGGATAAGCTACAGGAGGTGTTGTTTGTTTCCATGTGAAATGTGGGCCTGTGCATCCCTTTGAGACTGTAATATGATGAAGGGCTGTATAAATAAACTTGACTTGACTGTTCTTTTATTTATTACATTTTTTTTTTCTCACTGTCTTTTGCCTAAATTTATATGTGAACCCTCTAAGGCAGAATACGTTTTTCCCCCCATCCTTATTTGACCATGTACACAAACCAGACACCTTCTGGTGGATGACCCTCTGTTACTTTTATCTTACTGTCAACTCAGTGATGGAAAGCTAAAGCAGAGCTTATTCACAGTGGCCTACTGTGCATGGACGGTGTTGGTACAGCGCTAGCTGAATGTATTGTTTACTGGCAGAACCATCGCAGAGTCCAAGAAGAAACACGAGGAGAAACAGCTGAAGGCCCAGCAACTGAGGGACAAGCTCCGGGAGGAGAAGACGCACAAACTTCAGAAACTGCTGGAAAGGGTGAGTGAGCGTTCCCCCGGTGCAGTGGAAGCAAAGCAGCCTTAAAGGAAAGCTCGGTGCCCGGGCCTGGTCATGAGGAGAGGTTCTGTCAGCACGCTGCCAGATAGAATCACTAAATATCGCGGGCCTGTGCTCTCATCCGGGCCAGCTGGCCGCAGACACTTGTGAGAGCGACCCCAGGCCAAAGTCAACAGTCTTTCATAAAGTTTGTTTTTGTTCTCCAGGCCATGGTGAGTTGAGTGAGTCCTAGAATAAATCAGGATTAACCACATAAATACATGAAGTGGTGTATATTCACAATAATCCCCTTGTGGACACGCGGGATAGGTTAACAAGCGATGGCTCGAGAAGCTGTAGTGTGTCTTGGTTGGGAGAGTGTGAAATATCTGTTATCTCTTATATAATTTTTTAAAATAATTTCTTATTAATTGTTAACCTCTTCAGGAAAAGGAGGTAAGAAAATGGAAGGAGGAGTTGTTGGAGCAACGTCGTAAGATGATGGAGGAAAGGCTACTGCATGCAGAGTTCAAGCGGGAGCTCCAGCTCCAGGCCATCGTGAAGAAAGCCCAAGTGGAAGACGCCAAGGTAGAGGCGGAGTTGAACCCACCCCCACCAACGCCCCGCCTACCCTTAACTCAGGAATTTTTCCAAATTAACTCTGCTCCTTACGGTCCTGCTTTATTTAAACAAAACCCCTAACGTTGTATCAATGCACAATCCCCTCTGAAAATATGACTTGAGGTTTTGGGACGCGCTACACCGGCTTAAATATTGTTCTCATTTAAGAACTGCTGCCCTTTCCCTCCTCAGTGTCACAACAGGAAGACGGTATCACTCACATTTTGCCCATGCACGACTAATCTATATCTGTATAATATCTGTGTTTATTTCTATATTTGTATGTATATCTGTCTATATCTGTTTATTTCTATATCTATATTTGATTTATATTTCTCTATCTGTATCTCTATCTGTGTCTATATCTATATCTATATGTGTCTTTATCTATATCTGTATCTATATCTGTGTCTATAGCTATATCTGTGTCTATAACTATATCTGTGTCTATATCTATATCTGTGTCTATATCTGTGTCATCATGTGCAGGTGAATGAAATAGCGTTCATCAACACCCTGGAAGCCCAGAACAAGAGGCACGACGTCCTAGCCAAACTGAATGAGTACGAGCAGCGCCTCAGCGAGCTGCAGGAGGAGAGGCAGAGGAGGCAGGAGGAGAAGCAGGCCAGAGACGAGGCTGTCCAGGTGCGCCGCATCGCAGCACAGCAACAGGTTTCTTGTTGACGCCCAAAAGCGTAACCTGCCTATCTCTGCCTCTTCTGCAGGAGCGCAAGCGGGCCCTGGAGGCAGAGCGACAGGCCAGGGTGGAGGAGCTCTTGATACGGAGGAAGGAGCAGGAGGCCCGTATTGAACACCAAAGACAGGAAAAAGAAAGGGCTAGAGAAGACGCAGCACGGGAGAGGGCCAGGTCTGGGACTTTATTACAGTATACATATACACCGATGAGCCAAAACATTATGACCATTATGAGTATTACATTTGTTGTTCAAATGCTCCAACATTATACAACATTAACATTATACATTAAATAAATGCAAAGTCTGACAATGTAATGTAATAGATATACACAGATTCACGTTTGACTTTTATAAAGGAAATGATTTAGAAAAATATGTAAATTGTATTAGAATTTTCCAACAAATACACACGGCTCCTATAATTGTGGAAAATTACAATTTACGAGAAATTGTTGGAAAAAGCAGGTTATAGGGGCATTTCTTGACACACATTTATTGTTCTCTTTTCCCCATTTCTCAGAGACCGAGAGGAGCGTCTGGCAGCTCTGAGCGCTGCTCAACAAGAAGCCATGGAGGAACTTCAGAAGAAAATTCAGATGAAGGTAAGAGTCCCCATTCCCACCTGTTCCCCATGCAGTTCACAAATGAACCCAATGGATGACTTGATGGATAACACCTTTGCTTCTTTATTAGCGATTTCTCTAATCCCCTCAACACATACAATAGCCTATAAAGGCCTATCTGTCAAAGTTAGAACAACAGCAGTCTTCAAAAACACAATCGAACAGTAACAATGCCCACATGGATAATTATAAAGTGCATAATGGTAGGCTACCATCATAATGTTAAAATAATAATGGTACTTGACTGAATGCCAATATGTATCTGTGGTATTTTAATGCAGGCTGATAAAAATTACGCAAAACACAGATAAGAAAACGGAATAACACATTGGTTTCTGATCGGCGTGACCACTGACTGAACAGATAAGGCGCCAGGATCAACAAAGCCTGGCTGGTTAGCCTGGTCTGGAGCAGGCTAGCTGCACAGAATAAATCACCATGGCAACTTATGTGCTACTGCTTTCGGGAAACCGAGTCGCGGCTTTATTCAGCCAGGATATCTGGAAAATCCCATCTTAATCCGCTATCTTGGTTTTGTGAAACAGCCCTCAGGTGTTGAAATATTTGAGGACCCACTGTGTTAAAGTGTGCATACAACAGCTCTTATTTTTTTCCCTTGCCAACCTATTGTCCGATTTCTTCCACAGCACGATGAAAGCAGCCGCAGGCATATGGAGCAGATTGAGCAGAGGAAGGAGAAGGCGGCCGAGCTCAGCAGTGGAAGACACGCCAACACGGATTACGCCCCCAAACTGACACCGTATGAGCGCAAGAAACAGTGCTCGCTGTGCAACGTTGTGGTATGGACTGTTTTACCTAGTAGATCTCAGGATTTAACTGAGACGGGAGGAACTTCATGAAGCTAGTGGGAATGGAGAGAATGCCATGGCGGTATTTGATCTTAGGCTGGTGATCGGGAGCATCCTTAAGCACTCCAGAAGTTCAGGCTCAGTTTGGTGGAAGTTCTATTTTTAAGCCCATGTTTATGATTGGCAGAATTTCCTCCTGCTGTCCTTGGCTCACACATACAGACTCAGATGCTGACTAAGTTTTTAAATGGGATGGCAATTTGTCATCTGCATATTTAATCTCCTTCTAATTGGCTTATTTCATTATCTGAACTGAAGTTTACCCTCCACTTCATCAGCTTAGTTTTATTAACTGATTAGTGATTCTCTTTGGTTGGCATGGGTCGCGCAGTAGCTTCAGCCATCGGCTCTGTGTTATTTGGCAGGCTACGTGCATTACAAGCGCTGACAAGGTGATTCAGAGGATTTTTGGAAGAGCTCATTCTCCAATGAGGATTTAACCTCACTGATTAAAGCATAAGATTTATGTCTCGGCATGATTATGCCTTTCCTTGTGTCAGGTAACAAATCCACAGGCAGGCACATCACACACACAGCTATCACAGCAGCAGCAGCAGCGGTGAGACACCTTGATGCTCTAAACCAGCATCAGATACAGAGGAGGGGGTGGGGGGTGGAAGGGGAATCTTGAAACGTTGAAACGTTAGATGACCTTGGCCAGCATCTGACACCAGAGATCATGGATGGGTCAGTATAGCAAGCACTCTATTTAATGACATTAAACACCGGCCATGCTAAATGAATGGGCTTTGTTCCAGCACTGGGACAACAACATGATGTGCTGTGATGGGTGCTGTGGGCGCCATTTCTCCACTTCGCAGCTTTTTTCTATGGAAGCAGTCCGCAGAGAAAACAAGCTATTCGAAAGTTTGTTATCGTGCCAGCCAAGGAAGCGAATTCAAAATAACAAATTAGGCAATGTAACTCATTAGTTATTAATTATATTAAACCCTCTAAATCCCAGAAGCAATTTTAGTATGTAGTAATGATGCTCTAAAAATTCAGTTTAGAAAGTTACACACTTAATTAAGTTACACACAAAATTAAGTTTACACACATTCCCAAAAGTCATATTCAAATCATTATAACAAATGTCAAAAATTAAACATTAGACCTGAAACACTTAAAATACACAATTGCTAACGTAACCAATTGTTGGAAATTGTTCTTAGGTGAGAGCAGTCTTGTATGATGTGGCTTGTGAAATACCACATGCTGTTTTGACATTAGTTTATACAGAACTTAATGTCTAAAAACCTTTCCATCTCCGAGCACTACAAAATGACTGACAATAGCTTGACGGACTGAAGAACATTGAACCCATTGAACAGTGTATCGTTTTACCAGCCTCCCGTGAGGCTCCCCTGACCCCTTCCTGCCTCTGTCTCCATTGTGTCTTCATGGATGACCTCTGACCGTAGTGTTTGTGTTTGCAGATCACTTCGGAGGTGCACCTGTTCAGCCACACCAAGGGCAAGAGTCACCAACAGGCAGTGCGAGACAGCAGCAGCATCCAGGGACGGGAGCTCTCCGACGAGGAAGTGGTGCGTAACATCCCCCACCCCCATCCATTCATCGCCTAAAAACGCCACCGCTCTAGTACTCCCATAATAGAAAAAGAGGGGACACGCAATAAATGTCTTTTATGACGGGGTCATTATTATGTTGTTTATGCACCCCCCCCTCGTATAATATAATGGCTCTGTTGTCGGCCTTTGAGATTATATATGGGCCCTGCAATGTAAACAGTCGGGGTTCAGTGCTTCAGTGGAAGGGTGACGTCACCCCCTGGGCCCAAAGCTCTTCTGTCTGGAGTGCCTTCCACCGGAAGGCAGCTCATTAAAGCAAGGTAACCTCTGTGGCTGCCTGCAATATGAGAGTGGCTTTTCAAGCGGTGCTCATTGTGAGGCTGACAACTGTTGGTGCCATACGCAACACCTTTGGCCCCAGCAACTCTGTCATCCAAGGCTTTTTTTTTTTCAGGGGGGAATAATTGATACCCGCTCCTTCCCTTCCTGTAAATCATTTCCTTTCTAAAGGCAGGTGGTTTCTTTTGTTTGACAGTATGATAAACAAGGCTACAGAAAAGGAATGTTTCGGCACTATATAGATAGACCATAACCGTTCATTTAAATTCACTCCATTTATATATACAGATACAAATTGCGATTTACCCCTATTTGGATAATATTGTTCAGGTATTTGGTCCCCACATTGAATTACTGTTAACTACCTGATAACTGATCAATAGATGTTTAAACCAACAACAAGCTATGATCATTGGATAATCACCCAACTTATTGCACGCATTGAAAATGGATGGCAGAGATGGCTAGCTCCATATTTTCTGAAATATTCCAACTAATATATGTCTTCATACTTTATTTATATAGATTTAGGTGGACCCTCGTTATTTATGTCAAATCTACTTTTGGCCTACACTATTTAATTTGTTCAATTGCCTGTTCAATTTTCCACACTAGTTGTTACCAGACTGTCTACATTACACCTCCATTGAAAGATTTTTTTTTTAAATTAAAGAAGCTGGTGGGCTTAACTGTTAACCGGTGTGACATTGTAGTTTGTCAGAGAAAGTGGGCGGCCAATGCCCTGTATCTTCATATTTATTTATTCATTCATTCATGTTCTCTCATTCTGAAGGTCACAAATTAAACTGGAGCAGAAATGGTCAGCAGGGCTTGCCTGGATCTGCTTTATTTATACTCTAAAACACTAACACTTTTAATATGGGTTTAACCTGTCTGGGTTATTGCTCACCTCGTGACCCAACAAACGCACTCCTGTCTCTCTGAGAGAAGACTCACACCCCGACCAACAGGGGGATCTCTAGGCTGTAGAGGTGTCACACGCAAACTCTCAAAGGCACCTCATGCTCCTAAAGGTCTGGCTGTTGAAGCCTCCCGGGGTGGCCACAAGCTGAGAACCGTGATGATGTATCAACTGTGCCAGCTGAAGCCACAAGAGCCAGTAGGCAGGTTTTAAGAACTGCTCTAAAGCTGCCCTTACTGGTATTGTGAGACCACTGTGACGCTTACTGGGTGGTGTTTTTTTTTTTTTTTTTTTAAAGATACAAAGAAGATGCCGGAAGAAGACATGTTTCAGGCATCTTTGCATTTTTGTTTGATTAATATCTTTGTCGTGCTGTATTACTCTCCTTGAATGTCACTGATGGTATTCACTTCAACACAAAAAATGTCATTTGAACCACTGTAGCGGTGGTAACAGAATACAGTTCCACACCATATCTTACGCAGTAGCCAACTTGAAATACAGCTGTCTGTTTCACACCAAGCAGAAAACCTAGCTCTCGGGCCTTTGTTTGGGACCAAACTGGGTCTGAGTGAGAGTATCACCCGGTGTCTGTTTGGGAGAGAGCTACAGTACATGTTTAAGGCGGTGTTGTGTTTCTCCCTCTAGGGTGACTCTATGGCTTTATGTGGTAGCTCTGCCCTCTGGTTAGGCTCTTTGCTCCTTTGTTTCAAGTGCTGCAGGTAGATGCCTGTCTGTCATCCAGTCTGACTGTCAGAAACTCTCCCACACACGCTCTATAGAGCTGGCCTCGAGCGTAACAATTGTGGACGAAGTTCCTTTTTAACAATATGGCACACAGTGTGATCAGCTAAACAGTTACTGTCAATGAATTAGCGTTTTACCATCCCGTATACAGTTAAAGGTCTAAATCTGTATTTCAAGCACAGTCATCAGTGTGACTTTTGCGATGGTTGTCTTCTCAGAGGTGTTACTAACAATTCTATTAAGCGAGGGGCAAGCTCACTATGGCCTCTCAAGAGAGATTAAGGAACAGCGGCTTCCTAAGAAAGGGACAGCTACAGTCATGACTGTTCGCTGTGGTGTCGGGGTGTAATGGGCACAGAGGCACACACACAATGCCATCTCAAATGCCCTTTCTAGGAAACGCAATACCTTAACATGTTGAATGTTGAACTTATTACCAACTACTTACTGTAGAGTGCGCTGTATTTAGTACAGTGAGTCATACAGAGGTATACAGCTTTCCAACAAACTGGTCTTATCTTTATCACAAATCAGTAACTTGCATTAAAATTCTGAAAACTCAGATAATAGATACGATTAAAAAGTCTTGCCTATAATAAACTAAAGCTCTGCCAGACCACCAGAACGTCAGTTCTACCTGAAAATGACTATTCAAGGTGCAGGTGCACAGCCAAACACTTTTGACCAAAGGGCATGGCATCTCCCACACACCGGTTAGCCAGACCGCCGAATGGAAAGCCTTTATCTGGGAGGCCATCCTGTCCTCCGGGGTGCTAGATGACAAGATAATTGGGTAATCGGTTTCTTGCGCATACATCATGTTCTTCAAATTGGGTTACATTGCCTCCCTCTCCCCTGGTGGAAATATCAGTCAACTGACAGGCAGGCTCACCACACAGATACAGTAGACAGGAAGTAACACCTACAGCTCTTTTAGCATGTCCATAGGCGCTAGGCTTTAAAGGAGTATCAGAGGGACCCTGGTAATTACAGGGTATAATGGTGCTACTGACAAGTACAGATCCATTCTCTGTATGATGAATGTACACCTGCTATTGTAAAGTGTGATAACTACTTGCAGTCCTTTTGCACATACTGGCTGCTTTGTTCCTCCTGGTAATATAGATAGCCACCGTTAATGTGATAGCCGTAAGCGGCAGACACATATAACGCTCGTCACTCGTCGCCCATCGCTTTGTAGCTGAAAGTTGGACGCTTGTGGACATTCCAGGCTCTGGTTGCCTAGGAATTCCTCTTGTATATTTTCCACCCGAAACGTTTGTCAGTCAACGGTATCCATAGCTCCCATTTGTAGTCGCCTCAATCCCGTTGCCTGAGATTAATAATTGATATTAGTTTAACTCCGTAACCGCCCACTTTGCGTCGCTAATGGTTATTGCTACAAATCTCTGAATTTAATTGACATTCCATGGTCTCTTGTCGCTACATCGCTGCTAGTCTCTTCCAATGTGTCTAGGGCTTTAGGCTCAATTGGTGATATTTTTTATCTTACCATGGTGGGCTTTAAATCCATCTGAAAATGTTACTGAAGGTAAATAAGGTACACAAGAAGGGTAGATGAAATGCTCATCTCAAATTATCTTAACACAAACAGGCAATCTGAGGAAAAATATGGTTACCCAGAAGTCTAAAACATACCATTTCATATTATAATGTGGAAGGATGGGTATTTACGGGTGTTGTTTTTTAAACATGATAATATAATCGTCAGTCCTTTTTCTGTGGAGATGAATTGATTATTCTGTCAATTGTTTCACCCCTACATACCACTGCAAACTTTTATATTTTCTGCTGAGACTAAGCAATCCTGTCACAATTTATCCCAGTGTCAGTTGATATTCTTCATTTGTATCTTTCTTTATTTGAGCATTTACCTTGCTACTATTCTCGGCAGCAGAATAAACAGAGCCTTTTGTTATTCCTCAGCATGTTGTGATAATGAACCGTCGGCCACTGATTTTAGGCTAATGTCTGTTTCAGGAGCATCTTTCCTTGAAGAAATACATTGTGGATATTGTAACAGACGGCTCGGCCTCATCAGAGAGCACCAAGGATGGCGAGGAGAGGCAAAAAGCACGGAAGAAGGCGAAGAAGCTTCGAGCAAGGATGAACTCCAGGTAATACAGTCCTGTGTCACTCTCTCTTGTTTGTCTCTTTCGACCTTACCCTCTGTCACACCCTTCAGCATGCTCCATGGATGATAAGGAGAAGGAACCAGGTCCCATCTGCATCCCATCTGTCCACGGCTAACGCTGAGGAGCAGAATTTATGGCCACTTTCTGTGATTGGGCAAAACTGAGTATCGATCCGAGAGCCCTGGCTTTCACCTGTTAAGAGCTTTCCCTCAAATTGCTGCCATGGAACTGCCAAAACTGGCGACTCCTTCATAGTATGTTTCTTTCAGCATGTGTAAACCATACCAATTTTTCAAATGAGGTATTAAAGAAAATCAGTAGTCATCTACACACAGGAGGCAGCGCTCATCTGTGTTGGGGTGGAGCAGACCCCTGTGATTAGGGAGGACCTAAATTCATTGATTGACATTAGTGACAGCAGCAACAGTGAACTCGCATCAAAAAGGTCGTAGATGCATTATTGTATCCACTGTGCTTCACTGTGCACTCATGACGACCAGCTTTTTTATTTTACAAAGACAAATAACTCATGCCTGCCTCATCGTATTTATCAATGCTTCTGCTTTTGGTATTCTGAAGCTCTGCGGTGCTCAGAAAGGGACTACATGTTCTGCCTCTGTTCACTGTCACTCCTGCCGAGACTAGCACTCAAAGGAGGTCATAAATAACCCAGAGCCCCAGCTAGCACAAAGGTGAGCTGCTCCACCGCTGTGTGGAAATGAGCCGTTTTATTAGAGCGCTGTATGGTGTCTGCAAAACGCAAGAGAAGTTTTCACTAGACTCCCAGGCCAACCCGATGTTCGCTCTGTCATAAAGCTGTGCACACACAAGTTTAAACCACTTTTCTTTTTTCTTTTTGTGGCTTGGCTAACGTGCTGGAGTAATACGTCTTTTGAGTAGGAAAACACACCGTTAAGATGGCATGTAAGTAGCATGTCAGTTAGCGAAAGGATGGGTTCTGACCTGGATAAGTCTCTACTTATCCTCTAATATGAGCTGTTTGTCTGTAGCTGGTTGCTAGTGGTTTGCTCTGCGTGCAACAGAGTGGCCAGTGTGGCTGTAAGGACCTTAGAGAGAGAGAAGTGTATACAAAGGCCCTCCTGTAAAAGACGGGGAGAGTTTAGCATGGCCAGAACTCACTTTACTGAGGGTGCTCTCCCAGATGGGTAAGGTGAGGCAGCCGGAGGATTAAACACTCCACACATAAGTTAAAGGTGCCCTATACGCATGGCTATTTTTCACTGTCTTATGTTACAGCACTAGACAACCCCCTGGCAGAATCTAATCCCTTTTCACTAAATGTCTAGCGAGGACTACTTGCTACTAATATATAATACTTGTATTGTCTACCATTTGTTATTTCAATTAACATTTTGTTTTATTGTTAAATATACAAGTGTTCATTAGGATTGGGCAATATGGCGAATACATTATGAATCTAGTGTGTGTGTGTGTGTAGCGTGTGATTGTAGATTTGTGTCTTTCCCTTATTGGTGATTGTTAGCCAGACTTTCAGCCGTCCATGATGAATGGCTCACCTTTTTACCTGAGTAGGTGTAAAGCTGTCAGAGATGAATATTGAAATAAAGAGAGTGACAAACTGGCCAGGTATTTTTCAGGCTCTTCAGATCGCACGCCTGCATTATCCACTGAGATTGCTCAGAGCACATGGTAAATAATGTGATTAGAAGATGGCCCCACTCACCCCAGCAGTGGTTAAACTGGTTGAATTTACTTGCATTCACGTCTAGTTCCCAGGGCTCCTTATTTCAACATGAAGTGCTTCAGTAGAGTAATAAATGGAATAAAAATGGTCTACTCCATGATTTAGCCAGCTGATGTTACATTTTCATATCCCACCCCCCCTATCGAATTTAAGTTCAAGACTTTTTTTATCCCCCTAGGGAAAATTTGATTGTCATTTAGTTTAAACATTTAATGCAAAAAATAATACTCTCCAAATCTATGTTGTATACTATGACGTTATTTTTAAGCAACTTGTTCTTTTACTCTTTGACATGGATTCATGGTCAGTTTATTTCTAGATGTGTGATCACTTTAACTACTTGATTACATAGTATTATAATTTACTAATTTTGATCTTATTTAACATTATAAATGTGCCTACCAATAGAGGTTTTGCTATTCTGTTTACAGGGAACATAGCTGATTTGGGCAACCCTGTGGGGCATCCCCTATGAGGTGTCACAGCCCCATGTGTATTTAATAGTATTTAATTTACTGGATTAGCCAAAAATGGGTATTACCAGACAGCTGTTTTAAAAAATACTCAATTGTGATATAAAGCTTTACTGTGCTATAAAATTCCACATACCGTGATGTGCTTTGGAATTACTATAGCCCAGTACTAATTTAACATGACATGTATGATACCTATTCATAACGGCAGAACTTGTGGAATACCTTTGGAGTGGACTTTGTTCAGTGTCCGTGGAGACGGGTCCGTCCGCCCCTTTCCAGTAATCGTTTGATTCGATCGTCTGATGGATGGATTACCGGAAGGGCTTCCTGTCTAGCTGTGGTCAATAGTTCTGATCTTGTCTTAGAATGCCTGATTGACAGGTTGACTGCCCTAGCTCCCATCTCGTACACACAATTTGTGTTTCTCTGTGTCCCACTCTCGGCTAATGTCACAGAGATGTACATAATCCCAGAAAATGTTAGCATTGCTGCCAGAGACCCCCATTAACTGTTTATTTGATATTGCAGGTAATAAAGAATTTGAGCCGCCCTTGTGAAGCTATGACTTGAGCGGAGGACTTAGAAGGAGAAGTTAAGTCTGGGTGATTTGAGTAGATGGCAGCAAGAAGCCAGGTCCCTGCAGGCCCGACGTCTGATTATTTTAAGCCTGGTTACTTAGCGAACGTCTGACAGCCCAAATAAACAGAGTCGGACTCAGAGCCAGACTTGACCTCTCTCTCTAATTTAGTAAAATCTTTTTTTCTTTTTATCCTGCGTGTTTCTCGCTGACAAGGCTAAGCACTCTTAAGTATTCAAAGAAAATCTTCCTTTTTCACCTTCGTCTGCAGGGCAAAAGAATATGAGACATCAATGGAGGCAAAGGTGCAGGTCCCCGACTCCCCATACAAAGCCAAGTAGGTTTTATTATTCCATATTGTTATTACTTAGCAAGATTGTATTTAATCGTTTCGATAACAGCATGGTGGATAGAAGTAAAAAATAAAGTGCAGCCAGCGTGGGTACATTTATAATGCCAGTATTTTGGTGTGTGTGTTTTCAGGCTGCAGCGCCTGGTGAAGGACCTGTTAAAGCAGCTGCAGGGCCACGAGAGCGGTCAGTGGGCTAACAACAAAGTGTCTGGTTTGGACCGAACGTTGGGAGAGATCTCCCGCATCCTGGAGAAACAGGTAGAACGAACACACACACACACACACACACACACACACACGTTAACTTCTGTTCTATTGGAATTTGTTTCCCCTTTTTGTCTATTTTATTTTTGTCTATTTTAAAGCTTTTCATATGTGTGTGTTTCTCTAACTCGTTTGTTTAAGTAGTTTAAAAATTGTATAGTGCAGTTTTTTTAATTGTAATTTTAACTACAGTACTCTCATCACTCTAACTCAAACGTAAACACTCCTGAATTTCAGCGCATCCCTAGTCTCCAGTGGTCTGTAGGACTTAGGAGAGACAGGCCAGCCCTCTGGCATCCCTCCGAGTCTTAACTGAAACACGTTTGGCTGAATCTCCCTCTGTCTCACCCTCCCAGCGTAGAGTATCACTTACTCCAAAACTCCTTGCCCCCAGTTATTGGCTAATGCGTACCAGATTAGCTGTGTTTTCATTGGGCACATGGTACTAATAGAGGCGCTTCCTATCACGAGAGCGCACGTTGCATCTGCGTGGGCTAGGTGGCTCAGATGTCATTGGTTTAGACAATAGTAAATTGGATTTCCAAATGAAATCTCATTAATGCAAAAGACTTTCTGGAACAGTCGGGACCATTTAATATTAGATTAGGTCTTTTTTTCTGTGCATTTGTTTAAATCTGTGTAATTGAATGGCAGACGCTTGTAACAATAGTTGATGTGAAACAGTCTTTTGGACTGTGAAACTCCCATCAGTTTTGAGACTTGAGAGACAGGATTGTGACACCTGCCACAGTGTATTTAAAGAATATAATGTACCGCTAGCTTGCTGCACTGAGGCAAACCATTCCTACCTACCTTCAAGCCATGGTAGCATCCCATTGTGCACGGTAGTGGGTAAGGATAGAGAAATTACAGTGTCTTGTCTTAGGGAAGGTCCTGAGCTATTACTGAATTTCCCTGGAGAG
>JAODLI010039004.1:0-18182 GCA_027575585.1 Percopsis omiscomaycus | reverse complement strand
AGACTCGGTATAAATTGTTCATTAATGTGCTTTGGAGCTGCACTTGGTAAGCAGCAGTGCGTCGACGACAATGTTACACTTCATCATCTTCAAATGTCTCATCCAAACGGGATTCACTGGAACTTCTGCCGGGATAACCAATCGGTCAGTGGTTGTTGGAGATGACATCATTCTGCGGATACACTGGACTTCAGAATGCAAGATAATCTTGTTTTCTCACGACGAGAGAACCCGGCGTAGGAGGAGCCAGACTCGGTATAAATTGTTCATTAATGTGCTTTGGAGCTGCACTTGGTAAGCAGCAGTGCGTCGACGACAATGTTACGGGAGACGGGACGGGAGAAGTCAGTCACACAAGTGGTTGTCCAGGAAAAGACGGCTGTCACTGTTGTACCGCATGTCACACCACCGTCACTGACCACCGACCCCACCAACGGCAGTGATCGAATGGACAAACCGCCCACGCCCGAGGGGAACATCAAATTCGACTAACCACTAAATCCCGACTAAAACTAAATCTCAGGTCTACCGTGGCCAGCATTCCAGCTCTTCAACACCTGTTGCGCAGCGACGCACGCGGCTCGCACTCTCGCACGAGAGGGACGGAGGGCGACACAATTGTGATTGAAATGCAATAATAAAAAAGATGCAGTTTGCAACATGCCTTTGTGTTGTCTTTCCTGGGCGCGCTTTCATTTTACCAACGTATACTGGTGCTTCGCCGCCTCAGCCTCAGTTAGGTGCTCGCGACGTCCTCGGACATCTCTTTGCTTTTTACAAGTGTGACGTAAAGGAGGAGGTCCTTCCTATAACCAATAGGAAAGCAGGTTCTCAGGTTTATAAGGGCCTACGGATGGGGCGAACTCCATAAACTCATCCAGTGGACCAGGTAGACTACAGATATCCACATGCCGCACTCACGCTTTGTCGTATTAGGCCTACTTCTCATCGTTGTCATATATGGCGCTTTCTGCGAGATGAATTGGCACGAGAGGAAGTTAGGAGATGATATCTTTCTGTCGTTACCTGTAGTCCTAAACCCGACTTCACAATGCGCGTGTACTAGAGATAATGCAGTGGTGGCTAAAATTGAGAATGGGAAATTGATTGATTCAACGAATGATGATGCACGGATAAAACTCGACGATCAGCGTCAGGCAGTGATAATTTTGACTGCGGATTTACACGACACGGGCCGGTATGTGTGTTCATGTTTAACAGGGCCTGGGCCTCATGGAAAAGAGTATTTTGAAACAAATGTGGTTGTCCGGGCTCCAAACGAATCACCTGGTGTGACGCAGCCGCCAGCGATAAACGAAACCACCGTCGAAACTGATGCTCAACCGGTCAAACCGGAATCGAGGTTTGATATTTTTGCTATAGGTCTAGGCCTGAGCCCTGGCCTACTTGCTGTTATCTGCGGTCTCATGTACTACGTTTGTTTATGGAGAAAACGAGCAGAATATCGAGTGGGCGTTGAAACGTGGCTGCCAGCCTAAATCACTGCTCGCGGTTGATTATAGCTGCGGCCCTTTGCTATCGGGGCTGCCAACTTCCATTCTTCCTCTTCCTGCCATGATCGACCGGGCAGTTTCACCGCACCGGCGGCGCCAGGGGGGGTCTCAAGATATAGATAGAGCGTGAAACAGCCCCGGTATATATAATCTCTCTCTCAATACCAATCAAAATTTTCTGGAGCCGCCACTGGCAGTTATTTGCCGTGTCCGCTGTATTTTTTTATGGTTTTCATCAGACCCCCCTTGAAATAACCAGGACCCCTCATTGCCCCCCAATCAAAATTTTCTGGAGTCACCGCTGCGCAACAGCAGCAGGACAAACGACTCCGAATTAAAATCTTGCAGGAGCTATTAATCACCATTTTACTTGTGGGTTAATAATCAAGCTACTTCGAGACCACTGATCGAGATGGAAATAAAATTGATTTCACTTTTTATCTATCAAACTGAGCAATTAAATACACTATCACTGCTTTGTCTTTATTGTGTCATGTGATGTTAACGGAGAACCAAGGATGTGTGATTTAAATTAATATATCGTGTCTGAAGTATATGCACACATTAGGCTATCTTACACGGATTACAATACGGTTAGGATTTAACACTAAAATGGCTGACAAGCAGGGTGCGACACTTAGGTCCTACCGTATAACTACACGTTTACATAATGTGTCTTCCTCTAAACGCACAGGCCACGGATAGGGACTTTCCACATGACGTAGGCTGCTGTACACTTTGTCACGCTCACCTGTCCTATTGACTATGGTCCGGATCATACTCTCGTCTTCACAATAGTAGCCTAGTTGTAGGTGAAATATAATAAAATGTGTTGTGTTGTAACGTGTCGTTGTGTTGTCTTTCATGGGAGGGCGGAGAGACAGAGAGAGAATTTATACAACCCTTTTATTTTAACACATTTGATAGTCCAAACAGCTGTAACACAATTTGTGCTAAAAAAAAACAACGAGCGTTGAAGTCCAAGATAAATATTTCTACGGTGCTCAGAGACGAATTCTGTTTACGGTCCCCACCGTCGTTTCTCTGGACGAGAGAGCGGGTCATATAGGGTGGAGCCAGACTCTGGACTCCACCCTATGGGTCGTAGGAGGAGCCAGACTCGGTATAAATGGGTCAGTAATGTGCTTTGGAGCTGCACTTGGTAAGCAGCAGTGCGTCGAGCTTGGGAGAAGAGCGAGAAACCAGACGGAGCCTGAGAGCACAGAGAGAAAAACTACGGTGCCTGTCGGAGCCTGACACGGAGCCTGAGAATACACTACGAGAAACACGACGGATAGAGCGTGAAAGTCCAGAAGAAATATTTCTACGGTGCTCAGAGAAAGTCCACGAGAAATAATATACTAGAAATACTATGGTGCTCAAAAAGAGCGTGAAAGTCCACGAGAAATAATATACTAGAAATAGCTATGGTGCTCAAAAAGAGCGTGAAGGTCCACGAGAAATACTACGGTGCTCAAAAACAGCGTGAAAGTCCACGAGAAATAATATACGAGAAATACTATGGTGCTCAAAAAGAGCGTGAAGGTCCACGAGAAATACTATACGAGAAATACTACGGTGCTCAAAAAGAGCGTGAAAGTCCACGAGAAATAATATACGAGAAATACTACGGTGCTCAAAAAGAGCGTGAAAGTCCACGAGAAATAATATACGAGAAATACTGCGAGAAACACTACGGTGGACTTCAGAATGCAAGATAATCTTGTGTACTCACGACCACGGGGGCAGAGTACTGGTGGCTGAAATCGAGAATAAAACCTTGAAAATATACGCTCAATATGACAAGCGGATAAAACTGGACAACGAGTCTTCTTCACTCATCATCATGAATGCGGCTTTAAACGACACGGGAGACTATGTGTGTACGTGCGACGGACGGGAGATGTCAGAAACACAAGTGGTTGTCCAGCACAAGACAGCTGTCCCTGATGTAGGCCTACAACATGTCACACTGACCAACGACCCCACCAACGTAAATGAACGTCCTGAGTGGCACACAGCTGCCTTAGCCGCGGTCTCTGCCATCCTGCTGTTTTCTCCACTCTTGCTCTTCTTCTTGTTCCGTCATCGGTGGGAAAAGCGACGTTGTGGGAACTTTTCTACCGTCAGCCAAACTGATAATAACGGTTTGGTTTTAAATATAATTATATAATTATATATCTTTCGTTTTTTAATTTATATTTAATATATGTTTTTAAAATGTATATTTAATAAATATATGAAATCTATTTATTCTATTTACAAAAATATGCAGTAGTCTCAATGTTTTCCATGGCGCTATATATATATAATTTTATTTATATATATATGTGTATATATAATTTTATTTATATATATATATATATTTATTAGTGTTTGTGTATATATATTTATTAGAGTATGTGTTTGTATATATTAATTAGAGAGAGTGTCTGTGTGTGTATATATATTATTAGAGTGTGTGTGTGTATATATTTATATATTTATTAGTGTGTGTATATATTTATTAGAGTGTGTGCGTGTGTATTATTAGTGTGTGTATATATTTATATATTTATTAGTGTGTGTATATATTTATTAGAGTGTGTGCGTGTGTATTATTAGAGTGTGTGTATATATATATTAGTGTGTGTATATATTTGAATGAATGTCATTGTACCTTTTAATTATTTATTTATCACCATGGCTCATGCGCAGTGTAGTGGGAACTTTTCTCCTGCTGATTTGCTCATACCTTTTACATATTTATATATTGATTTTTCATTCAAGTTAAGTGAATTAAAATGGCTTTATTAACTATGCTCTCTTGTTCACTGTAAAGTCTTGCAATATCTTTGCACAGTTACTGAATTCTTGCATAACATTTTAGGTACAATGCTAAATGGTGGAAATATAATCCAATAAAATAAAATAATGGTTTAATCTTTAATTATTCTATGACGTGATTCTAAATGATCGTAATAAAGGACGACAATACAATGTGGTTGAAAACGAGTATTTTATGTGACAATGTGTTGAGGCCTTCATATTGGCTAACGAGGATCTTTCATAATCGGAAATTTGACGAGATGAACTAAATTATGTCTTAATACTTTAAAAAACAAATTATATACAGGCCTACATAAATTGTTTGGGTTTTAGTTTGAGTTTCAAGTTATGAACAACGTTATTCTCTATTAAAAACTACAAACATAAGATAAAAAATGGGTTAGGTTCAAAGGATAATTAAAATAAAGTATAGGATCATGATCCTTAATAGTTAATGTACGGGTCTATAGTTTTTGCTCATCAGAAAAAGCTTTATTGCCACGTTTTCTCCGCATACAAGGAATTTGTCTTGGTGTTGTTGGTGCATGTCAAACACCCTTCAAATACAAGACAGACAACAAAAATACAAGTAGCCCATACACAGTGCGTTTCAAACGTACAAAAAAGTAAAAAGAGCAGTGCAGCTGATTAAGTCCTACAGTAACAATGTGCAAATGTTCACAGTATGAAACAGGCAAGTCGGAGCTGAGCGTAAATGTGACATGTAGAAGTGGAGTGTGGAGAATGGCAGGGTGTTGATAAGGCCCGGAACCCTCATGCATCTTCTCTCTAATATCATATAGGCCTAGCTTAATGGCTAGTAGAAATACTTCCCACTGGGAGATCTATATAAACACAACAGGCCTTCAGAAGACCCAGGCCCATTTCTCTGGTAACCGGTTATAAAAGCAACCAATGACATAGGCTATCCGCTAGGCTCCGTAGGAGGAATTATAGGGAGAATTAACTCAAGGATAGTTTTACAACTTTCTCCTTACGAGCCAACCAAAACGTTTTATTTATTTTCTCGCGCTCCCAGCGTGATGGTAGGCCTACTTTTAAACTGGCTAACTTAGCGTTAATCGAGTCCTCTGGTGATTGGATCCGACGTTCAAATATCATTTTAAGATATGGGCTATATATAATGTGCGTGGATTTATTCACATGTCTATGTAGACCAGTTATCTACCATCGAAGTGTTTATTCTTATTACAAGCAATTTGACACTTTTAATACAGTCAAATGCCCACTAGGTGGCAGCAGACCACCAGCTAAATCCAAACTATATTCGTGTCAGCTCTGATTTTAGACTTTCAGCATGCGGCCAGTGTGTGTATATATAGCGTATATTGAAGGTAGGAATTATTCAGAGATTAGTGGAATCTCTTTTAGTTACCATTCACTATTAACATATTTGCATGTGAAAAATGCTATGCATGGATGCATTGGGCCTTAAAGCCAAGGAACATAAGAAAAGAAAAAGCATACAATAAAGCAGTTGTCCGTATATTTGGTATTTATTAAAGATTTTCTCGAAGCAGCATTTGCATGAGGGAGCATCACGGAGGGGAAAAGATTTACAAAGCCTACACGCATGTAGTCAATAAGACAGGAACACTGGAGGTAGGAGAGATGAGTATGCTTCTTCAGATTCCTGCAAACAAAACAAAATCACTTCCTTACACTGGGAGTCATAGCTGGGGTAAAGTAAGATCCTGCCTGGGGTGCCTTTGAAGACTCATTTTTGCATTAATATCACTGATCTCAGTTGAACATGGTGAAGGATGGCTCGCCAACACTTGGCTTTAGTTTGAAGAAATCGGTCACCATTACAGAACGGCAACGTTGTCCATAAGGGTTTCATAAAGTAAGATCCCCATTTCAGAGTTAGCTGTACATTGCTGCTGTATGTTACAGCTGGTTACCTGCAGTACAGGGGTAGGTGTATTGCGTCTCAGCCCGGTCACCTGGGTGGAACAAAAAGACATTACCAAGACAGTGTTAACAGGCCAGTGAAAGTTCTCAGTGCCAAACAGCAGAACATAGCTCCTTGGGATCTTCCAATCAGGGGTTGTACGATGCATCGTTCAGCAACACGTTTACTTACTTGGCTGGTAGTAGTCATAGATCTGAACCACGGCTGGCTTCAGATTCTGGACTTTGTACTGCTGGACAAGATCTAAACTTTGGCGAACAGGGAGGCCAGAGACCAACTGTTGATAGAAACACATGAGTGGGTCAGTCACATTTGAAGGACATCAACTGATATTTACTACAATGAATTCCTCCTACCTGCTTCAAGTACACGATAACATGATCCTCATCCTGGTCCACACGACTCACCAACAAATCATCCTTAAGCTGAGAGTTTAAATACATTTTATACGAGTAAACAGATCTTCTGTAATAGAAATTGTCAGTTGGAAAAGCATCCCATTCAGAAAGTCAACTCCATACTTACCGCGCTTAAAGACGCTGGGTCTGGGACAAATCCAGACAGCATTTTCAAATTCACAATCACCATGTTTGTAGTACTCTCTGCTCCACTATATCTGAAGACCATAAAATTCAGATGTTGATGCAAGCCCTTTGTACTTTGCGTGCAAAGTATAGCCCATAAAAGGCTCATCTAGAGTTAATGCATCATTGGAATCACAAATGATACTTACAGAGATTCCAGTTTCAGAGTCATTTTAGGCCTCACAGAACTGGTGACGCACTCGTATGAGACTTTGATTTTAAGAGTGGTTGCAGCAGGAGGAGGTGGGATGTTGTAACTAAGAGTCATCTGGGAATAAAATATACAATAGTTAGCATTTCCAAATACAAAACAAACAGTTGTTGCTGATATCTGAATGAAGCCATTACGGGGAGAGTTAGAAGCTCATCTACTGACCTGTATGGAGACACAGGCAGTGCCTTTCACCTTCAGGCTGCATTTCCCCTCCACAGCAGACAGCTTATTTTCCTGGTAGAGCAGTTTGTTGCCCTGGTTCACAGCAAACGTCAGCTGACCACTAGGGCACTGCACCGTCACAACGCTGGAGCCTTCTGGACTGAAGACCAGGGTGGCGTAGAGGGACAGGGCCTGAAGGGCCACCACTGTGTCCTACAAACACACAAGCCATGTAGAGAACATTACCCACGTTTGCCAGAGACGTCCTAGTTGGAGTTAGTCGACCCACAAAGCAGCACCTTCAGCAAGGTACATTAGGCTAGCTATATCTTGGTAGAACAGATGTGCTGCTTGCACCTGTGTAGAGGAGAAGCCTCCATAGTAGTTCTGCTGGCTAGTGAGCCACCTGACAATGCGTGCGGCGTAGCCCAAATCTGCAGATGTGGGATTAGAGGAGGCACTGAGAGTGGCCAGAAGGACGTAGGCGCTGATCTCCACAGATAAAGAGGTTGATGTTTCAGAGGACTTCTGAGACCAGTAGAGGAACCCTCCTGAAGAACCAGAAAAGACAGCAATGGAGTTGTCAAGCACTTTGACAAAAAGCGACTTTCCTGGAAAGAACAGTTTTAAAAGCCGAGCTAAATGACCCACAGTACCTCTTTGTATTGCAACCTTGTCCAGGCGCTTCAGAAGCTTGGCACGGGTCTTCATGTCGCCTGCCAGAGTAAAAGTGTACGCCATCAGAGCTGTTGTGTAGGTGTTGCTCATGTCGCCTATGGAGTCCCTCAGGCATGACAAGCTGCTCTTGATCAGTGGATGCTACAGTAAGATTCACAAACACAGAAAGACTTACTTGGGCAGTTTATACACAACTTAAGTATATCTGGTAAAGGAGAGCAGTGTGAGATGCAGTGTTTTTGTAGTCTACTCACAGAGTCATTAGTCTCCAAGAATGTTGCTGTGATGTAAGCACTGAGGGTCACCTCATCTGACACTTTACCCTGTGGGGTAAAGAGTGCATTTGATTTACAAGTTGCTCCTACAAGTTTAAGGTCTAGTCATGGGACAATTTTGTCCATTCATTCCGTTTCGGTCAGCATTAGCTACGTTATAAACTCTGTAGCTACACCCCTCCCTTCCATACCTTCATTCTGTTGTTAAAGAGACTTCCTGACTGTCGGAAACAACCATCTTTCTTTTGTTTGCTCTCCAGCCAGGTCATTGATGAAGTGATTATTTTAGGATCAATGTAGATAAAAGATTGTGCTTTGACAAAGGATCTCAGCACGAAAGCAGTTAACCTGAAGCAGAGATGGACTGGTTAGGAATTTAGATTACCAACTTTCAGACCAGTCATAGTAGGAGAGCGGTAGGATGCATTTCAGTGGCTATTAGATCTCACCATGTATTGCCAGGTCCTGCTCCAAAGGTGCTGTAAGCACCATCACCGTCTTTGTAGTTCAGTTGATTTTGGTAGCCTTAATATACAATTATAGAGCAAACAGTTACATGGACTCAGTTTAATGGCATCACTGGTCTGCTTTTACCACCATTATAACTAAATGGGTCTATACCTCTTGGGTCTATTAGGTGACGAGAACATTATAATGCACAGGCATCTGTACAGTACAAGTGGTTTATGTCACATAATCATGTAGGATGTTTGAATGCCTTCTCCCTTCTAAATGTGGTACACCACTCACCACTAGTCAGGAAGCCCGTTGCCTTTTCCTTGATGGCTGGGGTCAGCTGGCCTGAGCTTGTCAGGTATTCCAGGATGTAGATGTTTGGGGCCAGGAGAGCCATGTTCTGCTCCCCACATCCACGGGGCATCTGGAGCAGTCCATTTAGGTTCTGGAGTGCCCGGCCCATAATGTCTCCTGCAAAGGAGAGGGGCTACACTGTTACACCGAATCAAAGACTAGGATCCTTATCACACTGGAACCAGAGCTTACCCAGGACCGATACTGTAGTACGGGCAGATCCAGCAATCACATTGTCAGGGAGCATCAACTGTGTATCCTCTGTTAAGGTTGTGCCTAGGTACAGAAAACAGTGAGCACAAGACAGAAGATGGATTTCAGTGCTTGAAACCGAGACCACACGCTCAGAGCAGAGGTTATGAATTAGTGTCATTTTAGTCTGGTGATATTTAAACCAATTGCCTTCAAACAAAGCCCCAGCTGATAAGTCTTAAACCCTACATCTACAGTACAAGCAAGCTTTTCCCTCAAGATGAGAACCCAAGTTTTATTTGGAGACCTTATCTTTCTTAATCTAGTTGGATGACTTTCTACATAACCACAACATGATGTTATGGTCCAACAAACTCTTCATATTGCCTTGTGATGCAACTCCATTTCCATAATACTAGTGAGCTTTTTGGCCCCCATGTTGTTTTATGTACCGACCTTGTGGACAGAGCAAATAGTTGAAGTTCTTGGTCTGCTCGATTCCCTCTGCCTGAGATGGAAAGGACAGAAAATTATTAGGCTTTTTAAGCCTTTGGGCCAGTGAAGCAAAGCCATTTGTTAAATCACAGACCTGCACAATGAGAGAGCGCGTGACCACATCAACGCGACCTCTGTCCGGCACACTCGCGACCCCGTTGCCACATGAAACTCGGGATTTCACCGCCTCCGCTTTCACGGTTACATTCACAACCCCTAAACACATTTACAACGAGGTTCATTATTAAGAGATTCTGGATGTTACATGCTCTTTGCTAATCATTTTTTGGAAAATGATGGCATGAGTCAGTGGTGTGTTTAGACCTTACCGAGGACAGAGGGCACCATGGTCCACCGGAGAGTCATACGGCCGTTGGCACATAGGCAGAACGAGTTCAGGGTGCTAAACAGAGGCGTAAGGGTATAATCTGAAGAGGGCGATGGGCTCACAGCGACCTGTATGAAACAAAGTTATCAGGCTTTAATAAAAAGTCAAGATTGTGAACTGACCTAGCCAACCTTGAACACGTACGGGGTACAAGGCAATACTGTATCTGAACACAATCCAAACACGATATGGAAGCACCATACCCAAAACAAAAAGGTGTTCTAATATGCGCGAGACAGTTACGGTAGTGGACCTCACACACTACCCCACTGAGTACAGCCTCATTCTATAGCACAGATTACCATGATGCAACTAGAGAGGTAGTTGAAGACGGTCGCCTGCAGCTCAACGCGCTCTCCCCGGATGACGGAGTAGGGTAGGCTGAGCTCCAGGAAGAAGGGCTGGAAGACAGTGAGCTCTTTGGGAGGAGCCAGACCGAAGCCCTGAGGAGACAAGCAGAACACCTCCGACTCCCAAGTGGTGATGGTGTCTGGGACGGTGACAGGGATGTCCTTTGCTCCGGTCCATCTGGAGGAACCGAAAAATGCATCTGTTAATCATGTGGCCAACAGATGAACTTGGATCAATATGGATTCTGGATGCTCTACAGTATAAATGCATTTCTTCACAAAAAAAAAAAAAGGGACTTCATGCATTTGATTTGACATTAAATGACATTTGTGTCGTACTTCATAACACATCTCTCTAGTATATGGCTTGTTACATGTGCTCACCCCATTTCTACCAGGTCCCAGATCCAGGTTTCAGGGAAGTACGTACGGACCGTTTCTACTATCCCTGGTGAGGACGGAGCTGGAGCTTTATTCAAAGCTCCATAACCTTCATAAAACCGTTTATAGTATTCTCTTCCCTCATAACTCAGGCATGAAGGAAAAATGCTCTTCAAATTGGTAAACATCTTCAGTCCCAATTCCTAGATGAAGCAACATTTCCTTGGTTAAAGTGAGTCTAGGTGTAAAAATACAAGTATTCAACAGTACAAAAACCAAAACAAAAGCATACCTTGAAAACCATCTTGGCATCATCACCTCCAGGAAACGGCATAAGAGACCTTCTTGCTCTTACATGCAAACATACGTCAGGATCTTCCACTTGATATGGAATATAGTTTGCTTTCAGTGCTGGTAACAGCCCAAATATCTAAATACAAAGTTATATTAGACCAATCATTCCCAAAACTCAGGGAACTGCAAGAGCAATGGTGATGTGAGAATCTTAGTGAAATCAACCTGCATTACAATACACTTGTGGGACTGGTTCATGCTTGCTACCTTGTCAGCAGTGATCTTATTTCCTGGTTCCTTGATGTGAACACTCTTGTCAACAATGTTGAGGCCACAGAGAGACCCTGAAGGCGCCGACAGCTGCAGCTTGTTCTTCTCCCCCGGGAGCGCTTTGGAGGGATAAAACTCCAGTGACACCTGTTGCACATAAACTACGTTAGAACTATGACAAAGCTCAATTTAGTTAAATGCCAGAAAAATAAAATTCCTGCAAACTATAATCTCCAACTCAGCCTCCCATAGTGATATCTGAACACGTTATACAAATGTCACCGTATTATCGCAGCCTGCTGACCTTGTGGCTGAAGCATTTCTCTGTATCAAAGTCAGTTCTGTGAGCGAGGATATTCTCATTAGAGGCAGCGTACGCCACCACCTGGACCAACGGAGCCATCTCCGGAGAGACTTTCAACATGAAGGAGACCTCCCCTTTAGTTACTGGAACCACAGAATCATATTAATACTTCGCTAGTAATATCTTCTGCAGCCTCAATCTTCCATGAAAAGACAAAGGCTACTTGCCTGGTCCATCATTGATGTCAACTTTTAGAGTTCCTTGCTTTACAAGAGCCGCTCTGGATAATATCTGGAGTGATCAAGTAGTGAGGGGATGAAAAAAGTGAAACATTTAGCAACATTTCTCCCCCACAGCGAAGGGAACTATGCAGTGGGCTCTCTGCGCAACACTTCTAAGTTAGCCTCAAAGACATCTGGTAGCTGCAACACAATAAGGGGTCTTGGTCCAATATACTAAATGTTATCTGGAACCATCAGTAATGTGGACAAGGCATTATGTCAAATTTTATGTCTGGCAGCGATATTTGCAAAATCGGACAGGGTTCGTCTTAGCAGTAAAAATATATTAGCATGATTGAATGCTTAGCTATAATATATATCTATATATTAACAGACAAGTATTCAAGTTGACTAACAATTGTGGGGAGGTGGCAATTGGTGGCGTCAGAAGGAATATTCTCCCAACATGGAATTATAGAGTTACTTACATGCTACCTATGGCAAAGATACTTTGTGGTTGTCCTTACATTTTTGGCACCGTAAAATAAAAACTCTACACTATATAGGCTATATGTAGTAACCACGGGCGGCGCCAGGGGGGGTCTCAAGACCCTCTTCCTGAGGAAAAACAATTATATAAACATTTGAAAATGTTCTTCAAACTACGCAGAAGAATAAATAATTTATTCGACATATACAAAAATATAAACGTAAGAATCACTGCGATGCCCCATGAACGTCGCTGCGCCTTACGTCATTGCTTTCAAGGCGCTGCCGCGAGCCCGCTAGCAGAGGTGGAAAAGTTTGACTTTAGAGAATTACAGGGACTAATCATTGAAATCACCTGGTCAAGTAAGGCAAGCAGAAGGAAAACCTGGCAGGACTTTTACTCTCGGAAGTCTGACTTTTCCACCTCTGCCCGCTAGAGCTGCTACGCACTACAGTTAGCTTGAAGATGGATCGCTTTGTCATACCTCAAAAATAATTGAGCAGAGAAGAGGACAGGAGGAGACTGGACAGAAGTAGGGCAATCAAAAAGGTGGTGAGCGTATGAGAATAGATACTATATTGTAAATATGTTTTCTGTCATGGGTGTGGCTATGGCAATTAAAGTTTTAGCATATTGTTTGCAAACTGAAATTGGTTAATTAAAAACAAAGTAGTTGATATGCTGTGTTGTTTGTTGTTTAGTAGCAGTAATATGCCGTTATTTGCCGTGTCCCCTGTATTTTTGATAGTTTTCATGAGACCCCCTTGAAATGACCAGGACCCCTCATTGCCCCCCCTATCAAACTTTTCTGGAGCCACCACTGGTAGCAACTAGTTAATGATATAAAGCAGAGGGGTTAAAAATGTATACATACAAGACTTATATTAACATTCTCAATCCACTCCGAAGATGGGACTCTTCTAGAGCAGATTTTCCTTTTAAGCAAGCATTGCGTGCATACCATCGTAAGCAGTTTGCATCTGAAGAAAGCCCACGGTTGATTTCACTCACCAGATACATCACAGTCAAAGGGCTTCTCCTCTCCCCAACAAACGTGTACTGGATGGTGATCTTCTCTTTTCTGGTACAGGAAAGTGGATCCTCCCGGTTCTTCACCTCTAGGGAACTGCCAGTTTTGGACTGAGCTGTTGAAGGCTCAGCCAAAGAGAGGATATGTGCCCCTTCCTCATAGTATGGAGTTTTGTATTCAGGGTATTCCAACTTTGAAGAGATACTGGCCTTGTGGGATTAAATGTGATGACATCTGATCAGCCCCAAGCATGCAATACTTCCTTAAAAAATTACCAATAGCACTGCCATCACCTACACCATAGTGATTACTTGAATGAAAATGGCTTCACAGACTAAAACAGTCTCATAACCACACTTCTTTCACAGCTCCATGACCAAACCCGGCATACTCACTATGAGCTCGATGTTCCCCGTAGACTCCGTTGCGTTTATTAAGAAACTGGCGATCCCATTGCGGTCAGTTGTGAGGTTATATAGGAGAAGTGCAGACCACCTTGGACCTTTAAAAAGGTGAACTTTCTGGTTGGAGATCGGTGTGTTGTTGAAGTAAACCGCTTTAACCTAAAGAACACAACGGAATAAGATGTCTGCCATTGGACAAATGGTGAATTCCATTCATAAAACTGGCCCCATTTTACTTACTTCTCCTGCCACAATTGATCCCTTCTGATAGAAATTGGGCGTGTCAACAAAAGACAGCTTGCCAACAATATAAGACAGACGCACATGTTCCACTTGGGCATGCCCAATTTCTGTGCCGAACAAAAATGTTTAGGTCACAACAGGGTATAAACACTAGACATCACATTTAGCACCGTCATGGTGTAAAGCAGAACATATCACGTTACCCGTTCCCTCTTCTTCCACTGTGGCCAAAAGAGTCAGGCCATCAACGAGAACCTTGTTGGCCCTGGTGAAAATTGCCATCTGAATGGTGAAGGTCACACAGCCGGTTTTTTCCAACTAAAGAGGGGAAGAAATTTTTATTTTGGTATAGGACACCATAAAGCTAAACTCCAAAAACACTTGTTTGAAAAATGATGGATTTTGGTTAGCTTCCTGACACATTTGCATGAACATGCAGTTGTGTAATATTAGACTGAGCACACTTTCATGACCATAATGAGTGCATCTGTAGCCCCGCCCCAAAACACGCCTTTCAGCCAATCGCTCCACTGGTTCCCAGTTTGCCTTCATAGTAGCTAAAAGCAGGGACCAGTTGGAAGAGAAAGCTGAAATGGTGCCTTTTGAAAGACAATACCAGCCAACACACGTCTTGCCTGTAGTATTCTAAATGTACTGTACCGTTTTGGTTTCATCAAGATAAGGAACAGTTATTTCTGAGATTCCTTCTGGATTTTCAGGGGTAACACCGACAGCATAACTCTCAAATGGTCGAGACACATTTACATGAACGGACCCTGACACAGGAGCTCCATACGTATACCTTGTAAAGTGTAGAAGAAACAGTCTATTGCATTTTCAATATCCTTCAAGGTTAATGGTATGAGACAATATAGACCCTGAATAGTTGGGATTCTTCTGGTAGTAATAAAACACTTACGTTGCACAGACTTCAGCTTTAAATTCTGGTTGACCGATACTTATTTCCTCAGAGCAAGTCACCTTCACGTCAAACCTTGGCAAAACTAGGCACAACACTTGGTCGTTAGTACAAACTCATTCACGCCACACAATGTATGAATAGAGGGGGAACGGAACCTCACCATATTTCTCAACCTTGAACGTGTGAACAACATTTCGGTTCTCATCGATCCACACTGTAATCTTGTACATTCCTTCAGGGGCTTCAGCATTCAAGGCATAGAAGAGCTGCAGTATTTTACTATCGGATGTAGTGTTCAGCCACTGTCCGATTCGGTTACCATTGACATCCTGCATGTCAATAACATGGGAACATCATGTTTTGTTAGAGCTGATGCTTGTAAATACTGGACAATGTATGAATATTTTCACTGGACAAACTGATCAGTTAACTGGTACAGCATCCATGTTATACTTGAATGAGCTTCTTGTGGTGAGACTTATGTTCTTACCTCAATTTCAACGGTTTGATACTGCAAGAAAAGAGCAAACGCAATAAATGCAAGTGTGGATAACATCTTCTATACAGTTTAATTATAATCAAAGTTCAATTTGTAGCTTTTAGATGACCAAGGATAAAGCCATAAATCCAAATAAGATAATTTGTACTGTATACAGATTAAGCAGCTATATCCGTCATTTTAATATTAAGATTTCTCCATTCAAGAGTGTACAAAAATGGATTAACCCAACACAGATTCTACAATATCAGCAAAAAGCTAGCCAAGTGATTTGATAAATAAAAATCATGAAACTCACCAACTCGTAGACAAGTCGGAGCTGGCTGTCGAGAGTTATTGCTCTAAAATACACTACAAATAGGAATATTCTCAGTACACATGTCTAATCAATTTATCAGATGCTTATTGTACTTTTACACAAAATCAGTTTCTGTAGTCAATTCTATGACATTTAAATTAGATTCAGAGGCCACAAAGTGTTTCTGTAAATAATGACTGCATAGCGTCAAATGGCACTATATTACAAAAACCTAAATCAGCAATAGTCGTTACCCGTTTGTCCTGGCAGGTAAATTGGTTTATCCGTTTGGATAAAGGTTTGTGGATTGTAGGCTTTGATGATGAGGATTTTCTTCACTTCTTTAACATAAAATGTCTTTCCTTTTACCTCCACCTGGATTTCCTGTATAGTTTCATCCTGCACTGCAGGAGCCTGTGAAGTATGGACAGTTCTTTATATTCCATTGTATAAATACTAATGCCTACAATAAAATATATAATGAAAGAAATTAACCTTGAACTGAACACAGCGATGGAACCCTTTGTTGCTAGTCTCTTGGAGAAGTATGGCGTCTATGTTTGGTCGAATCATAACCACAGTCATGACCAGAGTCTCGTTTGGGTCCAAAAGACTGGCACATAATTTGCTCTCCGAGCCTGCTTCCTGGGTTGCAGAGATGGCCACCATGTATTGTCTGCAATTAGATCCAAAATAAATACCCACCCTTCCTCTTAGAAGGTGGAAGCTGCCGTCACAGCGTTCATGTGAAGATTATACCCTCCATCTGAACTATCAACACCTACATTATATTACATGATACATTACATGGTTCTACAGCACACTAGACACAACACTCAGATACTTACGGCCCTGCTGCCACTTGACCCATCCACATCCAGCCTAAACAGGAAAACAGCAGCCATCGCCACATGATACAGCCAGGAAGAGCCATGACTGACTAGAGTGAGGACGCTAGTTCACTCTCTGTTAAATAGTCGCTGACACACACCTGCCCCCCCACAAACTGTAATGAGGGACAAGCATGGGTTCACACTATTGTGTCTGAATGGCAGCTCAGTTTCTTGGTATAAGCCAATCACGTGCTGACTAGGCATAATTGGACCTAACGATGTAACACACATCAGCTGCATGATGAGGGTCTGCTCACGAGAGACAATGACCACGTGATTTCTATGAGGGGTGAAAGTTATAAAAATATATATAATATTGCCATTTTTGTAAGCAGCATTTAGCGTTGGCATTAAATAATGATAATGTGAATTTGTACTTTTATTATTTGTACTCTTATCTTCTTTTTGATCATAATTACTACTTTACCATGCACAACAACACCATGCTAAGATCCTTGTATATTCAAACTACCTGGCAAAAATCTGATACTTACAATTACAATTAAAATGATTCTTATTTATATATTTCATGTTTGTCTTTTGTTACTGGAAAGCACACTTTATATTAACTAATGAATGATGTCATACAATATTAAAAACATAGGCCTGTTGATCCCCTGATCCTGAATTAACTCTGACATTGAAGTGATAGTGATTGGAGTAAAGGCACTTGAATAAGAGCATGGCACGCCATCTAGTGGCCATTTCAAGTATAGCCATTTGTGGAGTTCCAGGTGTGTGTCAGCGACTATTTAACAGAGAGTGAACTAGCTTCCTCACTCTAGTCAGTCATGGCTCTTCCTGGTAACCAGCTGTAACACACAGCAATGTACAGCTAACTCTGACATGGGGAGCCAACTTTATGAAACCCTTATGGACAATGTTGCCTTTTTGTAATGTTCAACTGAGATCAGTGATTATTTAATGCCAAAAGTGAGTCTTCAAAGGCACCCCAGGCAGGATCTTACTTTACCCCAGCTATGACTTCCAGTGTCAGGAAGTTATTGTGCTTTGTTTTGCAGGAATTTGAAGAAGCATCTCTCCTACCTCAAGTGTACCTGTCTTATTGACTACATGCGTGTAAGCTTTGTAAATCTCTTCTTCCCCTCAGTGATGCTCCCTCATGCAAATGCTGCTTTGAGAAAATCTTTAATAAATGCCAAATATACAGCCAACTGCTTGCTTGTATGCTTTTTCTTCTTCTGTTCATTGGCTTTAAGGCCCAATGCATCCATGCATAGCCTTTTTCACATGCCAATATAATGTTATAAGTGAATAGAATGGTAACTAAAAGGTATATTCCACTAATCTATGAATAATAATTCCTACCTTCAATATATTAAGCCATACATGGGCCGCACCAGTGGTGTAGTGGTCCCTGGAGAAGTCGGTATACTCTCAGTTTTCACCTTTTTTTTTTTTTAAGTAGTCCAGAAAAAAGCCCTGTTTAAGAAACAGTGACATGTAAGACTATGATTTAGTTTATCCCAAAATCTGTCATTTCTACTTGCTCACTATTATAAAATG
>JAODLI010038994.1:0-18183 GCA_027575585.1 Percopsis omiscomaycus | reverse complement strand
CCAACACCCAGTAAAGATTTGGGCCATGTCCTGCTCTGGGCTGCTTGGCCCCTACATTGCTGCTTGCAGCTATATTTGAAATTGGGGTTATGAACAAAAGACTAAAAGTCTATACTCTTTAAAAATGTAAAGAGTATAGATTAATTAATTAATTAATTAATGGGACACTTGACTTGATTTTATTTGTGTTGGGAATTTGCCTTGTGGTTGTTAATTCTAAACTATGCATAGTTTATTAATTCTGAACTATACATGGTGAGCTGCATCTTAAATGCATTGTAGTAATTTTTACTGTATACTGTATATGATATCTGCTGGGATTTTGTGTTATTGTTCTTTGCCTTAACTCCTTTTTGGCAGCTATGTGGTGACAGAGTTGATGCAAAGTGACCTCCATAAGATCATCGTATCACCACAGCCTCTAGGCTCTGACCATGTGAAAGTTTTTCTTTATCAGATCCTACGAGGTAAGATCTCTCGTCTAACTTGTGTTTTGTTACAGGAGGTATAAGTATTTCTATATAGACTATTTGATTGAAGGTCCATGGTTGCATTATAGTGACCAAAATGTCACCCTAGCTAGGAGCCCTAGTAGCGCTAAAGGGGATGGGGTAGAGAGGAGTGCAAGCCACACAAGACGAGAGGTATGAGAGAGGAATGTGCTCATGAAAACATTGGTTTCAACCACAAGGAAAGGAATTTCCCTTTTTAAATAATTCTCTTCATAGAATGTTATTGAGTTTTCATCCTTGGTTCTAGAGTTCCATTTAAAATTATTTTGTTTGACTGGACTAACTGGGAATGAGTTACAGAAAAATATACTAGTCTTTACAATTTTGCTTCCATGTTGTTAATATAATGTTGCTGGTTTATACTTGTGAACGCTGACTAAAGCATTCAAGTCAAGTCTAGTCAAGTAATTTTAAGATTTGTTGTGTTACCCGAAATCACATAGCTTGCAGATGGCTTTACGTTTGACGAGTTCATCACTGCCATTATTTTTAAATCAACCAAAATTCACACTGGCACTGAAAATATTTGATAAAATACATACATTTGTGGTGTGGACACTGGAAACAGTTCTGCCTTTAACTGAAATTGTGCTTTCTTTGGGACCGACTTGAAATGTGGTCCAGAAAAACATCTACATACTGTAGGCTATGTATGAAACAATTACTGAAAAGTAAGACATTTTGTAACTTTCTCTTTTACCACCATTGCAACTGCCAAGGACTGAAATACCTTCACTCAGCGGGCATTCTGCATCGTGACATCAAACCTGGCAACCTCCTTGTTAACAGCAACTGTGTGCTCAAGGTTTGTAAGCTGTGCTTAGTAGTGGCAGCAGCAGTCAAGATAGTTTTGACATTTCAGACAACAAAATAACTTCCTGATGCATAGGCTAAACCGCATCACTTCCTCTGGCTCTGTATATTTCATGCAATAGAGAGACGTATTGTATTAGCAAATCCAAGGGGTCTCGTGTTATGCTCTTGGTTTCAATTTGTTTGGAAGTTCCAATGCTAATTATAATTAGACATTAATATTTCTGAATAAATGTTGCCCTATGCCCCCTCCAATCATATTTACTTCCTGCTTTACTGCTCACATTTTTCCTAAATAGAATATGAGGGCGTGGGCAACAACAGCCTGAAACGCATAAAGCCACTGCTAGCTACATTAATGGAGAGAAAGTCAACATGGCAGCCGCTCAAATTAATAAGATTTATCTAGCAGGGTTAATGCTCTGTTACTAGGGTTAAGGTTAGGGTTAGTTACTGTGATGGATAACTAACTGATAAAACTTAAATTACCACAAACTGTACCAGCCACCAACAAAATATATCTTAATTAACATCTCTATGCAAAGTGAAGCAATAACTTTATACTTTATACTGCAGTCATTGGACAAAGTGTGTAAGTCACAATTTCACCCAAAGCTATTGCTGCAACATCTTTGCACAGTAACAACACAAACCTTCTTTAAAATCCAATTTCCACTGCCATTTCAGTAGTTATACAGTCATAGGAGTTACAGACAAAAATTCTATATTGCATTTCAACAGTCAACAGGTTCAAGATGAAAATCACAAGACATGCATGGGTCTATGCCATTGTCTATGTCATCCAGCGCAAGAAATTGCATCCACCATATGTAATCCATTCATCCCAGAAAGAAGCACAAACTTATCTAACTATATAGCGATATAATATTCACACCGTGGTTAGAGGGTGTGACTGTTGGATAATCGGGATGATGATGCTTCACTTTTGGCTTAAGTACCGCTTCAACAAAAACTTGAAATGTGGACCTTTTGGAGGTTTAAATAATATTTTCTTCATAAACGTGTGGTGGTGGAAAGTAAAATGAGTGTTTGCATTTAGGAGTTGCAGTGAAAAATATTAAATAGCTAAAAAATTCACAAATACTGATGGTGGTTGCTGAAAACAACTAACCCTTTACAACACCTCCATAAGAATATATGCATTTGTGTCATTATTCACCATAATGCACAATAAAGCACTTAACATCCGTGTACCGGTGCTTGTTATATTTGAAAATGTCATGTCCTGCCAATTGCTTACTTTTAATAGAGTAGCGCAGATGTAATGACTCTAATCTACGGCCTTTCAGATCTGTGATTTTGGCCTGGCACGGGTAGAGGAGACAGATGAATCACGCCATATGACTCAGGAGGTGGTGACACAATACTACCGTGCCCCAGAAATCCTCATGGGAAGTCGTCACTACACCAACGCTATTGATATCTGGTCTGTGGGCTGCATCTTTGCTGAGCTGCTGGGGAGGCGCATACTTTTCCAAGCTCAAACTCCGATTCAGCAGGTAATATTTTTATTTCCCAGGCATATAGGTGTACTGCGTTCATAGCATGACTCTTTGTTTTCTCTACATGATTTATTACCTTGAGCCCAGAAGCTTGTGCAATGCATTATATTAACTATTATTATCAAAACCACTGGAAATGTTTTTTTGCACCTGTTGGTGGAATAGCCAAATTATCAAATATGTGCATGGGACCTAGCTGTGGTTCTTACCACAATGACTTAATTTTCAAAGTGCCAACACCAAGCCTTGCACAACCTAATTTAAATGAAACTCTTAATTTTTTTTTTTACCAACACTCCCACACTTGCTCAATATGTAGTGTGCAGCAGTAAGTAGGGCATGATATCATGAAAAAAGTATAATGTGAGATCACCAATATACAAATGTCTGCATGCAACACTCTTTGCACACCTCTGAATAAAGGGAGTTTTTCTGACTGATATATTTCCACAGGAAGACAAAAGTCTATTTAGTTTGTAGACGAAGGTTGAGTACCAAAACTTCTCTTTGCATATGGTTTACAGTGTATCCACAATACAAAATTGGCACGTTAAATCTTGTATTTTGACTAAAATCAGACCATCTGTAGTCTAATGTATGGCCATTATGCGAAATTTCCGGTGTATACATCTGTCTATTTTAGCTGGATTTGATCACTGATCTGTTGGGGACTCCTTCTCTGGAGGCTATGAAGACAGCATGTGAAGGCGCACGTGCACACATCCTCAGGGGACCGCCAAAACAGGTTTCTATTAGATTATTGAGACAATCAAATGTATATATTATTTGGAAAAATAAGAATAAAGAGACTATTCAAACATAGCTTCTATTCAATCTGTTCAAAGTGATCAAATTAGCTTCCATGAAGAACGTATGAAGAAATAATAAATTAACGCCATGTTAGGTATACAAATACTGTCTGAGATAACTCTCTTAGACACCTGAGGGGTATTTTGCGAACCTCGCTTAGGCTGTAAGCAACGCCCTAGCCTGACTTAAGTGTCCATTCAAACCATTTCAACAAGCCAGCTTGGTATCCATGACAATTATCACGAAAATGTAGGCTTACGCATGTCAACGTCATCGTTGCATATCATTATCTAGCCTATCGAAAATCTTACAGACGGTTTATATCAATTTGTTCAAATACAATTAAAAAATATTAAATTATAATGACCGCAATTTGTAGATCTCTACAAATCGCTATCTGGCCAATATAGACCAGTTGATGTGATACTTAAATTGTAATAATTGTATTGCGTTAGTCTGGCAGAGCTCAGCTAAACAACTTAAAAATCTGGGATTTTATATATTATATTTGTCCATTTGTTTCGGCCCTAAGCCTGTTGTTCCTAAAATAGAAAACGAAGGAAGGAATTATTGGTATATAAATACTACATGCACAACATTCAGTTTAGATTTTAGTTTTAATTGAATTATGCCAATCCTCTAAAATATTAAGAACCCATGTAAATCTACTGGCAAAGCCTCACTTGAATAAGTCTGACTGAATTAGCTTTAGCGTACTTCCGTTGAGCTCAGACTACAACTTGAAGCTTATGCAAGCCACAGTATTTTGATAAGTGCCGCTTATTTCTTGTGAAATACCCACCTTCTCTTTAAGATGCAGTTGTGTGCACATTTATTTTATTTATATAATTACATCTTTTTAAATGAGCATATCGTGTTTTATTTTTTTTACAGATAATAGCATTGTTTTCTTTACCTACAGCCATCCCTACCTGTTCTGTATACTCTGTCTAGCCAAGCCACTCATGAAGCTGTCCATCTTCTTTGCAGAACACTGGTATTTGATCCGGTAAATAATTTACCTAAAGTTATTTACATAAATAAATAAAAATTTCTTTTTTCCCCTTATAGGTGTTAGGTTGACATTATTTCAAAGGCTCCGTGTTCATCAAATGTTTGTTTTTTCTACAATAATATAATTGGACGCACCTTAAATTGTGTCACTTGAGGGCACATGCACCTTCAATACCTCAGTGCTGAGTGGGTCGCATTCCTCTCTACTCTTCATAGGCTTACAATGTTCTCAAATCCTCCCCCTAAAGCCAACTACACGTTTGTGGTTCTGGGGGAACTATTACTTAATTGTGGATTGTACTTGGAAAAGTTTTACTGGAAGTGGTCTTCCAAAGTCCCATTGAAATCATCAGCATAACATGTGAGCCCTTGGTTTGGTTTTGCTAAGCCTGAAATAATTCAAATAATTACCGCAAATAAGTAAGTGCTCCTGGGGGAAAAAAAAGTTTCAAATAGTGCTGTTGCATCTTGCAATTAGAGCAGGTGCCAGTTTGCAAATGTATGCTGTGAGCGTTAATAAATATATATACATACATACATACATACATACATATATACACGTACGTGTGTCTATGACTTCTATTTCTGTGTTTCAGTTAAAGCGGATATCGGCAAAGGATGCTCTGGCTCATCCTTATTTGGACGAGGGTCGACTGCGCTACCACACATGTATGTGCAAATGCTGTTACACAACATCTTCTGGCCGTCTCTACACTAGTGACTTTGAGCCTGTCACCAATCCCAAGTTTGATGACGGCTTTGAAAAGAACCTGAGCTCTGTGAGACAAGTTAAAGGTGAGTATACTAATGGCCAGCAGAGGGCAGAGTTGAGGGATTTGAGATTAAATTAACAAGATGAAAGATTCCATAGCTTCCTTACCTAAATACATATCCACACGTTGACTGTTGTTTTCTACAGAGATCATCCATCAGTTTGTCTTGGAACAGCAAAAGGGGAATAGAGTGCCACTTTGCATTAATCCTCAATCGGCTGCTTTTAAAAGCTTTATCAGGTAAGGCTCATTTGAAATATGCTACTAAACTATTTGAGAGACAATTGTGATTGGTTATTAACTATACAACAAATAATAAACTTCTCAACAAAACACATTTGGAAATCAGATAAAGCAGTTATCCAGTTACATAAACACATTTTCTAAATAATAATGAGAAATATTTTGTTGAAATACAGTATAAATATACCATTCTGTTCTTTCAATTATGAGTGGGTACACTTTTTTTTTTAGTTTTAGTTTTGGAAAATGTAAATCCCTTAAGGCTTCGTCAATGACGGCAAGACATACAGCAGTATCTGTTACTGTAATAATTCTCCTGATACATAAACCACATCACTTTCCATGCGATTCAGTATCATCCAGTACACACACTGTTATTGATAAATCCAAGGGCTCTCATGTTATGCTGTTGGTTTTATTTTGGTTTGGGAAGCATAATTAAGATACTTATCGCAAATATCACAAAGAAGTTACTGTATGCAGCTTCTTCTTTTTTTTTTTACTATAAATGTACTGTTTTGTGTTACCCACAACTAATTGTAGATTTATATTGTTTATTACAAACATTGGTTATTGAAAATACCTTATTCCTGTTACATTAATATCTGGTATTGGGTGTTCTAATTAGATTATATGTATTAATACATCATAGGCCCTTCTAGCTACCCTCAGACGAGTACAAATATTATTTTTTTATATGTATCATACACACATTAACAAATAATACCTATCTCTGTTTTTTCCCTTTTCCATCACTACACAGTTCCACAGTGGCCCAACCCTCTGAAATGCCCCCATCTCCACTGGTTTGGGAGTAGCTGCTTTTGTGACCATTAAGTCTACCCCAATTGACAAGCTGCTAGACTGGGAACAAGAAAGTCCCTAACCCCATCCCCAAATTGCGTAGCATTTCACTGGAAAATAGGACTAAAAATACTGCTGGGGTGTACATTTTAATATTAGTAATCAAGAAAGTGAAACCGCTGATTATTAATTTACAAGCAAAGTAGGGTTTCATATGCAAGTTTAAGAGTTGTTCTCTTTAGACCAAATCAAGATTTTATTAACAGACCTATTTTATCACCTCCTGGTAAATGTCCTGGGAAATTGTCGATTCACTTTATATAACAAACAACAATAAACAAACAGTAAAATATACTGTATGTACAGGGATTGAAATGCTATTGCATTATATACGTCAGTTATATATATTTAAATAATGTTTAATTTGACTGGTATTAGTTATGTAAAATGCTGATTATTTTTTTTTATTTTTATTTTTTCCAATACACATGCACACACATGCACTGATAATTTGCCAAATCTGTTTTACAAGGATGCTTTATATTTGCCGAATCGCAATTGGAATGATCTCATTTGGCTTGAGATATTTCATACTTAAGGACTTTTCCATGTTTTTCATGCTTATGTGAAATTTGAGAAATTTCTTCTTCTTTTTTTGACAATTACCAGGAGCCTCTTAAAACTGATATACATACATCTACATATCAGTTATCGGCATGTTCAATTTAAGTGGATATGACTACATATTACATTCCAGTTAATAAACACTTACAAATCCCTTCTGCTCCATATGAAAAAATTTAAACTGCACTTGTTGCACTCAATGTTTTATGATTGGATTCTTTGCTTTGCTGCACTGTGCGTTGACATGAAACACTTGCTGTCCCTTTTTAATTATAAAAACAGCCAAACATAAGAACTAAATCTGAAATATTTATATGCTTGACATTTTGCCAAAAATGTTAATCATATAATCTAGGTGACATATATTTGAAAGGCTTGAAATTGTATTATGCTCATTCCACTAGCCCTGTGTGTTGTACTATACTTATTTTAAGATGTTTTGTTTACTATGTTTTTACAAATTACTATTATGTAATAAACAAGACAATTACAATTAAGTGTCTAGACCACAATTATCACTGTGATAGTAGTGTACTACTGGTAATGTAGATAAGATAATTGATGGATGACTAAGGTGTATTAGCAGGCATTGCGCAAATAAGGTTTATACCAACATTTTGGTGATAATATAATTACTTTAGAATTTAGTATGAACATTACTCTACTTGTGTTTGATATTTAATACTTTGTAGCATATATACAATGACTAGATTTAGCAAAGATTGATTTAGGTTTTAGCCACTTTGTTTACTCAGTACCATGTTTTTCTTGCCAAAAATAGGCTAAATCATTATTCTTAGTGCGCAAATATAAAAATCTCAACTGTGGAATTGGTTAAATACATACTGTAATTCTATTTAATTTCCAATGGAAGTTGCCAATGCTACAGTAGCATGCAGTTACAATGCACAATGGGGGGAAAACATACAGTATACAGTACATATTAGTGATGAATCTATGCAAAGTGTTTTACACAAGGCATTGGAAGTGTTTAATGACAATTTGTGGTTATATTTGGCATGAAAAAAACTTTAATCAAACTACCTTTCAAACAATGAACAAGTTCTAGAATAGTTAATAGATTACAGTATTTCTAACCACAACTCTGACCACTAATATATAGCAATTATCTGCTTTCAATGTAATTGTGTGCCTGCTTTCTGAGAGAAGAAAAGTAACACTCCATAATGACTCAAAGTTGCACATTCAGAACCTGTAGTGTGTGGAATGAGCATTACATTATCAAAACATTCAAGAAAAGCTTAAGAGAGCATAAAGATTACATCACTGATGGTCAAGATGGTCTCCAGTCAACTAATTGGAATTTTTTGAGATCAAGAAGGACAATAATCAATATTAGTAAATGTTATTTTATGGGTTTCTTTCTTTCCACCTGACAACATCAGACCAACTATTTATGGGCAGCCCAGTGTAAATAATAAAAAGTAGCATATTAATGACACATGGCCCTAGGGTGGTCTTATCTGTTTCTGAATGGTTACAATGTCTGCTTCTATTACATTTAATGTAAACTGATATATCTTGTGCTATTTTCCGAAAAAATAGATTTGAAGAAATTTTAAACATTTATTTATTTGTTTTTATTTTAATAGAATTCTATGGCATGTATTATCATGATACCACACCACCAACTAAGATATGTATAATACAAATAAAACCTGTTTGCGAAACACAAGCTTCAACAAGCTGTGTAGAATGGGTATTAGCTTGCAAATGTTTAGGGCTGTGAATGTAATTTTATATTTGTCTTTAATACATGTCTATATTTTTGGTTGATTTTCATTGTGATACTAGGCCCTGAAAAAGAGGAAGTATTTCAGTTAGTCACAATTACATAATTATGTTAACTGCATATTGCGTGTAAGGCAGAGCTGTGAATATATCAAAATATAAACTTTTTGTCAATTATTTCATCATGTTAGAACTCCTAACGTGTGAATGTGTGTGCATATATGTATGTATGTATATATATATTGTGTGTGTGTGTATATATATATATATATGTGTATATATACTGTATGTATGTACAGTATGTATATACTGTATGTATAGATATATATATAATATATAATGTGTGTGTATATATATATGTGTGTGTGTATATATATGCTGTGTGTGTGTTTGTGTATGTGTATATATATATATATATATATATACACACACACACACACATATAAATATGTATGTATATGTATGTATATACATGTATATGTATGTATATACAGTGTATATGTGCCCTCTCCACAAATGTATAATATACACTGCTCAAAATTTTTTACGGAACAGGTAATTCAGTTCAGTCAATTAAACTTCAGGATATCTGGATATCAATCCAGTTAGGAAGCACAAGCGATTGTGAATCAGTGTCACCTGTTTTGGTACAAATGAAAGTGACAACAGGTGCACTGGAGAGGCAACAGCAAGACAACCCCCAAAAAGGGAATGGTTTTGCAGGTGGTGGCCACAGACAATTGCTCTCTCCTTATCCTTCCTGACTGATTCTTCTCTAGTTTTGCATTTTGCTAGTGTCTTTGTCACTACTGGTAGCATGAGGCGGTACCTGCAGCCCATTCAGGTTGCACAGGCAGTCCAGCTCCTCCAGGATGGCACATCCATATGTGCCGTTGCAAGAAGGTTTGCTGTATCTCCCAGTACAGTCTCAAGAGCATGGAGGAACAGGAGGAGCACTGCCAGAGCCCTTCAAAATGACCTCCAGGTGGCTACTGGTGTGCATGTTTTTGACCAAACTGTCAGAAACAGACTCCATGAGGGTGTAATGATCAACACTCACCATCATGCAGCTCGATTGGCATTCACCAAAAAAAACCAGATTTGGAAGGTCCGCCATTGATGCCCTGTTCTCCTCACAGATGAGAGCAGGTTCACACTGAGCACATGTGACAGACGTGAAAGAGTCTGTGGAAAACGTTATGCTGCCTACAACATTATCCAGCATGGCAGTGGGTCGGTGATGGTCTGGGGAGGCATATCCTTGGAGGGTCGCACAGGCCAACGTGATGGCCAACGGTACCCTGACTGCTGTCCATTCAGTCATGTCTGATTCTTGGTGATCCAATGGATTACTATTCTCCAGTGGTCCCGGTCACTGACGGCATGCTTCAGATCTTGGAGGCTCATGGTTGTTAGGTACTGGGATGAAATCCTCAGATCTTACTCTGGTGCAGTGGGCCCTGGGTTCCTCCTGGTGCAGGACAATGTGGCTCCGGCCTCATGTGGCCAGAGTGAGTAGGCAGTTCCTGGATGACCAAGGCATTGATGCCATTGACTGGCCCTTATGTTCCCAAGGCCTGAATCCAATTGAGAACTGGGACATTATGTATCGGTGGATCAGATGCTACCAAGTAGCACCACAGACTGTCTAGGAGCTCACTGATGCCCTGATCCAGGTCTGGGAGGAGATCCCCCAGGACACTATCCGTCGTCTCATCAGGATCATGCCCAGATGTTGTCGGGAGTGCATACAGGCACATGGGGGCCATACACACTATTGAGACACCACATGAGTAGCCGTGATGAAATTCACACAAGTTCAACTGTTTACTTTGATTTTTGGTGTGAGTTTGAATCCAACCCTCAATCGGTTGTTGGTTTTGGTTTCCATTGACCGTTGTTATGTCATTTTGTTCTCAACAAATTACACAATGTACAGTAAAGATTTTGAATATATTCCGTTCATCGAGACCCGATGTGTGATTTCAGTGTTCCCTTAATCCTTTAACATAATTTATTTACCTCCTAGGTTGTTATTTTCTGTGGACATTAGTTGATAATACTTGAATGGTCATTTAAGGTTTTGTACAGTATATTTAACATCAATATTAGGCCCAACTTCCAAAGCTTTTCTATTTGAAAGCAAACTATTAATCTCAAATGTTATTTAACAACTATTTGTAATTAAAACCAATAGCCAAGGGTTTTTTGACTGTTATATTTCATAGTATAACACATTAGCATATGCAAGGTTATGTCATCTGGGAATTGCATTCAAAGGTAACTGAGAAAAAAATACATTACCTGATATTGTTTCACAGAGCTCAGATTTAAGTTTGACAGGGATCCCCTTTCCATGCTTAAAATCTAAATTTGAGTTTTTATTGTACAATGAACATTTGTGTACGGTTGATTAGAAAACTGGGAATGTTATTGAAGTTCGGAAAGTGTAAATGCTCTGTTTGCTATTTGAAAAATGAATATTGATTTTCTCAGGTAAGAATGCAGCTATCAGTAGCGCAAATTGTCCCTCTACCTATACCCATTATCTCTTTTTCCCTTCTATATGAAGTAGGCCTATAATGAAAAAATAATTTCTTCAGATTTTTGTTGGAATGAAGTGTTTTAGAAAAAACTTTAACTCTTTGTGTTAAAGACTAATCTGACCAGTAACTATTGGACTATTTGTATGATTTTTATATATTTGATGTTTATACTGAAGCTCATTCTAGTTTGAATACAATTTATCATAAACCTTACATATATGTATAATAATCTCTACTCTCAAAGAGTTCATCAAAATAAAAATGAAATGCCCAGTTGTTATTTGTGCATTTTGGGAAAAGTTGAGATGTCTAAATGTAGATCTGACAAACCGTGGCAAAAATATTAAATGTGACATAAGGTATGACTAAACGTGTTATCCATATTTTTCCTGTCACTACAAATACACAGATGAGCTAATGAAAGCTTGGGGTCAGGTACAATTTCTTAAACTCAATCATGCTGTAGACTACAACTTGATTCCAACTTTATATTAGTGTGAAAAAGTTTTAATTACAGCTACAGGTTTATAAATACATGTAGGCTATCATTTCATGTCAATTTGAGGATTCCTAAATGTGACATGTCAAACGTTACACTTGTGGTTAAAGGGTGATATAGGCTACCACATAAAGAATTGGTAAATTAGGCTACTTGAGTCATCACAAAAAAATCATGCATATGATTTAATATGCAGGTAATGTTGAAGTAGGCTTATTTCATTAGACCTGTGTCTGTCTCGCTTATTTTTATAGGACTACACGGTCAATCGACAGGCCAGGAAAAAGAACGACATGGGTCGAATACATACAACCGAAAGTGATAGCAATACTAAACAAAATATCAACATCGCACATTTTGTTTTGTTTGTTGTTTGAATACGCCCTATATTTTAGTCAACACACGTTTACGTCATTGCGTCAGCGTAATCGAATGCTAGCGTCGTGACGGACGCACGGAACTGAACGTCGATGGATTGTAGATGAAGGAGAAAGATGTAAAAATTGACAGCGTCCTTCCTCCGTGTTGGTGTTTCAATTGACTGAATGTCCTAATATTTATACAGTTTTAACTCTAACCGTAGGTTATATGAGGAGCTGCGGTGTCAGTTGTTCCGTCGCAGTGAGGTAGCGAATGTAAGGAGAAAGGTGTTGGGTTGTTAGCTGCCTGCTAGCTTTAGGAGAGGGAAAACAACATGGCTGCGGTGGAGCTCGAGTGGATACCAGAGACCCTCTACAACACCGCAATCTCGGCTGTGGTGGACAACTATAGCCGCTCCAGACGGGACATACGCTCACTTCCTGAAAATATACAGTTTGATGTCTATTATAAGGTAAGCTAACTCACCCCGGTTAACGTCATCTTAACATGTGATAACAAGGAAAGTATATATTGATGTTTGATACTTAAATCACAAGCTGTACTGCTATTTTAATACATTATATTATGTTCATGTAGTTGCTGTTTTGTTCACCATGTAGATTAAGCCTACTGTATACTACGGTACTATACTCTACAAAACCCTCCTAATGTTTTCTAAAAGCGGTAGCTACTACATAGCAATTAGGCCCATATGCTTTGCGCCTAGAATTACCCTTGTGGTTGACACCAGTGTTACAAAAATATTGTCGCATTGTTTGAAACGTCAAAAGATCATGCCCCTCCCGCACCTGAGGGCTTAGTGTCTGGCACTGCTCTCTACTCCTTCCCCTACTGTTCCTATGGTCTTATGCCATTCTTAATTCCTCCCACACTTCTGTGGACCGTTGTTTCAAACATCAACAGTGAGGTGGTGCAGAAATTTGGGGTTCTGCTAAACCGCCATCGAGAAGTATATTTTTTAAGTTAGATTTCATGGAAAAATCGAAACCTACCCGGTCATAATTTGATAATTTAAATTCCCATGGATTAAATTGGTCAATGTTTTTGCAATTCAGTCATTCTCCATGACTGCTTAGGCCGTAAGCAATGCTTATTTGCCTTAGCCTGACTTAAGTCTCCGTTCAAACATTTCAACAAGCCAGCCAGAGAAGATGCCAGCTTGGTTTCTATGACAATTAATGCTTTCCTTACTCCTAGCCTGGCTGGGAGCAGGCTAGATGGGTCCATGTGTCGCTTATTGTGTAACCATTCAGCAGTCCTGACAGCAAACCAAAATTACATTTTGTTCAGCAGGTCACTGCGCTTTGTAAGCATATTGTATAATAAAATGTATACTAAAGGCCTTTGCCACACAGTCTCTGTTTTTTCCGCACGTTTAAGAATAAATACAACCTCATGTTGTGTCAATCACATTTACACACTGACCCCGAAATATATTCGCCCGCCATTAAAGTTTTCGGAACAGGTTCGATTTTCTGTGTTTTTTCGCATCTTTCAAAAGTGTTGAGACACTTGTTTGACCAGTCAGAGCCACCGTCACCATCCAAAATAACACCTGATAAACTACACTGCATACCCACTGCATACAAGGCACTCTATGACAAATAGTGTAAAGAATACAAAGACGCAGAATTGAAGGATAGATTGTGGTAGGTGGATGGAATGGCAGGTAGGGCCTACAGATCGCAAAACAAAGGATGTAGACCTATGCAAGAGACTGCAGTGATTGTACTCTAGGCAGCTAAACAATATTCCGTACACTTCAGCCTACACGTCAGGATGATTGCTCAATACATTAAGGCAATGGCGTCATTCGATGGGGTAGCCTAGGTCTTAGCTTCAAAATAAGCCCCCATAGGTATATTTCCCATCAATACAATTTCAGGCAAAAACTTAAAAGGGAGGGGGAAGTACAGTAAACAGGTTCTGTACATCGCTGCCACTGCTGTATGGATTTCAATCAATCACTGACCTCACAGATTTCAGTCATGTTACCTTGACAGGTATGCTATTAATTTGCCTTGATTTGTATAACGTTAGTTGAAAAATTAAAGAAAATGTTCCGGAATCTGCAAGACACATAGGTCTACGCGTGAGTAAAAAACGGACTTGGGTTACTGGCCACATCTGATGATGATCCGTCTGCATATATTTAAGGAACTGCGTCTTTATCTTGAGGTGGAGGCAAAGGCCTTTAGAGTAGCCTATCCTTATGTGTGTTCAGTCGTCATAATTAAACCTCTCAATGTGTACTCTCTAAATTAGCTTATGCAAGCCACGCAATTTTGATAAGCTCTACTTATTTCTAGCCAGGTTTGTGAAATACCCCCCAGATCTGGCATTGTAAATAATGTAGAAAATAAAAGTCCATCACACGTGCATCACTGTGCCCTGGGGATGTATGTTTATGCATTGTTGCGGGATGGGGGCACAGAATCAGTTACTTTCCAAAGGACTATGTTGTTTGTCATAGATGGCTGGATGAGTCTGACTTAAGTTCGAAGTCATATATATACTGCACATTTCATCAAGGAGAGCGTTTCAAACTTGACAAAATATAAATTGGACTTCGGACCTTCCACCTCAAGATAAAGACGCAGTTACTTCAACATATGCAGACGGATCATCATCAGATGTGGCCAGTAACCGATAACGTAAATTAGCATTCGCTATTAAAAGCTAGGCTGAACTTGCCAGTGACAAGCAAAGTTGTTGACATTTCATTTCTGAAATGTCATACTGGAATAGTCATCTCAGCCACAGTATCAGGGTTTTTCCTATAGAGAGAATTACGAGCCGGCTGCCTTCGTGCTGCCTCCAGCTCTCCACAAAACAGTGGTGGGTGTCTTCATGGAAAACATTTTCTAACAAACGTTGCACTCCGTAGATTTCTGTCATTACGCTTGCTCACTATCGCTCGCACACTATCGCTCGCACACTATTTCCTATGTGAAACAGCAGAGTAGGAGAGGGTCCAGTGAACTCCGCTCACAGTGGCGAAAGTTCCCAGATGTTGACCACTGCTCCCAAAAGTTGACGTTTACTTTTGCAGCTCCGCTTGGAGCGGTAGCCAAGAGAGAGCAGAAACTAGGTCACATGCTCACAATCTCCTGTGTTAAACACAAGTAGCTAATAAAACGAATCTGGATTAAATGGAGTAAACATACTATCATTTATAGCAGCAATATTCACAACCCTTTCTTCTCCGGTCTGAGACAACTAGGGGTATCTAGATTTCCGCTTAGCTATCTTCCCCATTACTAGCAAATCGACAATGTATAACATGTACAGTATAACTGTATAACATATACAGAACACTACCGTATAACGACACTACCGTCTAATACATTGAACACTACAAAAAGAACATACACATAACAAAAATGAATAAATATTAAACTACCATGACATGTTATGACAATGAACAATTGGAAAATTTCATTACACCGCTTTATGGAAGTGCATTTACAAGCTGTTAGGTGACTTGTTCTAACGTTAGCCATCCGTAGCTAGCTAGTTGACATTACCTTCATAATTATAGATAAACTGCTAATGGAACCATATATATATATATGTATGTATGTTTACTAGAGCACATCATTGTTTACAAGAGCACAAAGTTCTTCATAGATAGATGTAGCCCTGTATGCAGCTGTTTAAAAAATTTTTTTTTTATGTTGTGTGGTGAAATGTACGAGAGATAAGCGTTACTGAGTTGACCACACTGTCTGGTGGCTCCATAGTGCTTGATGTTCTTTCAAAAAATGTTGACATATATTTGAGTGGGCTAAACATACATGTTGACAATATTGTGAGGTTGTATACACATGTTTTTCTTTTAAGGACTATGGACAACACATTTTTCTTTTTAAAATTTGTAACCAGCAAACGTATTGAGCACAATATTTTATTGCATAAAAGTTTTTTCACACAGGATGTGTTTTTGCCATCCCATTATTTGCTAGAGAAAAACCTTTGTTTATGAAACCTTTCACACCAGTGGTGAAATTTGGTTCTGTCACAATCTGTATAAAACTTTATTTGGAACAGCTTTGTTTTTATTTTGCTATTGCATAAAAGAGACAGTTGTCCAATAGAAATTAATTTCTGAGGCTTAAAACCAAACATCAAGACATTATCGTGTTCCTGTCTTGTTTTTTTTTTTTTTTTACGCATCACTTTTAGTGTGAAATGGCCTTAAAATCCAAATTGCATATAACATGTAAGGAATTTAAACTCACAGGCTTATCAGAAGACTGAATACTTGGATATTAAGTGAGTGGGCACACTCGGCAGCAATATTATAATGAGCTCAGATGGACAGAATCAGTCAAAGCTTGGACAGACTAATTTAAAGGTGTTTCTTAAAAAAAAAAAAAACTACATTGTTGCAATGTTCGTCGATACCCATTTGTTACTTTTTACACACATTTAGTGTAATTATACGGAGTGTACTTGACTTCTGCTCGCACTGTAATTTCCCTCTAGGGATCAATAATCTCTGTCTGAAGACATCAAACCTATGAAATAATGCATATGGAATTATGCAGTAACTAAAAAAGTGTTAATCAAATGTATTCTACATTCTTTAAAGTAGCCTATTTAGAATTTATTTTTTCTGTCACAGAGTAAAATGCAGACATTTGATGTGTATAAATCTAATGTAACTTGGGCTTGTGATTCATTGTACAAAAATTTCATAAGTGATATTATTTAAGGTATACAAAATCTTGAACATGAATGTGTAAGAGATTTGAAATGGTGTTTTTTCACTTTCTACAATTGGACTTTCAAATTGGACTTTTGCCCCAACAAAGGCCAAACTACAAAGTAAATGGCACATCAATTAAAGCTCTTATCCCTAAAATGATCACTAATCAATAATCCATGATTCAATTGTTAATAACTTATTTTATTTGTCCTATGAGGTAACACAGACAGTTGATCAAAGTTCAGCCCACTAGCAATGTGATGGCCATGAGCGCTTACCCCGGTCACTTATGGTGAAACTGAAAATATGGTTGCCATTTTTAGTCACCTTATTATTTGAGTTATTACTACGTCATCTTAAAAATGTCACATAAAAGAATTTTTAAAAGATGTATTACAGTAAATGAACACAATTATTTGTAGTTTGTTTTATCTAATATGTTATCAGTTAGTGTCCACCCTGAATTCCTAGAAGGCCTATACAAAATAGTGCGACATGCTACTAGCTAGCTCATCAATAGTGTAAACGTTGTGGCGTTTTTTTATTTCCAGCGATCTCCTATATTACTCCTGTATATATTACACCAATATTGTGCGTGGAAAGCAGTTTGTGCATGTGGAAGACGTTATAAAGATCTCTAATTGCAAACTACAGTGCATATGCCAGTAGTCTGTCCCTGTGGTTCTGTAGGATGTGCTACTTTGAACTAGTGAACTTGATGTGTCACTTATCAAGGTGTATGTTGTACCAGTATACTGTATGCTTTGCAGTATCATTTTCCGTCCAGCTCAAAGATGCCAGAATACTTTGCCTCCAAAGAATTTCCTTTTTGTTTTTCGTTCAGGTTCATCTGGTTTTTTGTCAGTTGAATCAATTTGCACATTCGTTTATGATGTTGACGGCTTATTTGAACTTTTCACCCCAGGGTCAAACAACTTCATTTGCTTTGCCATTCTTTCAAACGGATGAGTAAATGCACCAATGCATGTGCAGCGTTGTCTGGTTCATACTTCAGACGGTTCCAACTGTAACAGCAATATTTAAATATGACTAATACAACAAATAATCTCATCTCTCATCTCATCGTCGTCCGCTTCATCTGGAATCGGGTCGCGGGGGCAGCAGCTCCAGCAGGGGACCCCAAACTTCCCTTTCCCGAGCAACATTAACCAACTCCG
>JAODLI010038974.1:0-18186 GCA_027575585.1 Percopsis omiscomaycus | reverse complement strand
GCTATGTAAACGTAATGCAGTTGTACATTAGCAAGAAACGCTAGCACCTGCTATGTAAACGTAATGCAGTTGTACATGAGCAAAGCTCCTCTGACCTGTGAGCGAGGCGTACTGGGAGAAGACGTGGTATGGTGTTGGTCCCAACATGATGAACACGTCAATGATGCCGCTCTCAGATATCCAACGCACATCTGTCTGCGGCGTCTCGCTGGAGCCCTGCACGTAGTCCAGCATCTTCCCGAACACAGTCTTTGGGGTTTAGTAAAAAGAAGAAACCGTTTAATATAGGTATGTTTTGCAATTTCTTCCATTGAAATTGTTCTGGTTCCAAGCCAACCAAATAATGTTACATTGCATATGGAAACAAACGGCTCTAGCATAAAAGCTTGCATAGCTAGTTCTTAGCTTCTTTTGTTGAGATTTCCATAGATAACTTTAGGTTAGAGAGACAATAGAAGTTACATTGGGTCCTGCTGTTACAGTGGGAAGTCCCACTACTACCGACAAAACTGTATGAGACAACACCACCGTTAGAATGCGATTCAGCTAATCAGTTTGTGCGGATGGACCAAACGAAATGTAAATAACAATATTTATAATTTATTATAATGTTATTTAATATTTAAAAAATTCATTTAAATAATCGATAAACTATTTTAATGAAGAGGTAAAACATACAATAAATGCAGAGTGGAAATCCAACCATTTACAATTCAGTAGGGCCAGCCTATCTTGCTCAACACAGGAAGTGACATCTAAATAATTACATGTCTGTAAGACATGTGAAAAGTCACATAACGGCAGATAAATGTATGCATATACCTTCCCGGCAGTGTTGGAGGTGATATCCACCCAAGTCTCTGCTGCATTGAGCCAGAAGATACCGGTGGTTCGCTGGGCACTGTGCGCTATCATGACAGGAACAGAACCGTACAAGGCCATCGGGTTGTACAGCTCGTACTGGAACACATCCAGGTTATACAGCCGGTACGGTTCCCCTGCACTGGAGGACACACATAATTAGTACAAACACACTCACAAAATAGTGCTTATTCTAGTCAAGTATTGTTTTCAACATCCATCAGGTTCCATCATTTCTGAAAAACATACTTCTAATAAGTCTGCAATTCTGGATAAAGTCTTTCCTGCTTTGCATTTTGACAAGACTTGTCTGTCTTGCTGGTCTCTTATTGGTCTTTTCCACTTCAACAAACATTAATAGAGATACAATGGAGTTTTTTGTTTAAACATTAAAAATAAAAATCAATCAATCATCAATCACTGGATTTGCCTCATTCATACAGAACATTTAATCCTGAATGTCAGCATGTGGAAGAAGGCAATACAGTCAAGGGTCTTACTAAAAAAACTCAAATCACTTTAACAAGGCCCTTTTCCATTTGAAACTCAATGAACGTTTGTTAAAACTCACTCTGTCGTTTTTAATTTGAGTGTGTCTGCATGTTCTGGAATGCCGTAGACGTGCTCGACCCCCGGCAGAGAAAAGTCTAAACTGACCGCCGTGGGCCCTGTGGAGGGACCAATTAGAAATTAAATCATGAGAAGAGGTAACAAAGACTCTGCGCACGCACACACACACCAAGGAATCTGCAAAGACCTACCATTAGGCTTGCTATCTGAGTGGGATTTAAATGTTTCCTCCCACATTCCGTCTTCCACCATCTCTTCATCTTCCTTGACTGCCTACGGGGGGAGGAGGAGGGGTGACAGTGTTGTTGTTGTTGTTTAAGTAATATAAAAGTTTAGGACTACTTGGCAGATGAGGTGTTTTAGGTAGAGCAACGTTAAGGGGGAGACAGATTTCACAGTCCTACCTCTTCCGCCTGGTTTGACGGATCAGCCTGCTCTCTCTTTTCAGCCTCTGGATCTGCCGGACTTCTGGGGTGGACAGAAAGAAGTGTCACAAAGGAAGGCAGACACACAAAGTGTACAAGTAACCATATATAGCGCTAGAAAATCTCGCTATGATAAAAAGGAAAAAGGAATACAAGGAGGTTGGCGATTAGTCAATGAATACACGCCGACTACTAGGATTTGTTTATTAACAGGGAAAAGGAACAACCGCCCACCTTGTGGCTATTCCAAGTAAGGCCTCATTGGACACCTCTAGAGAAATCAGTAATTATCACCCACAAGGCTCCATAGATCACACTCGGGTCAGGAAAGATCTTCCATCTTGTCTGCTAGAGCAATGGTTCTCATTGACCCATAAAAGGTTTACAGAGAACCTACTTTTTATAAGTTCCCAAAAGCTTATAATGCCATCAGACATAGTATCAGTCCAAGGAAGCATAACCACAAAGAGAGATGTTGCTGTTGAGTTTAGGGGACCAAGGTTGTGTCGTCTAAAAGCAAGACACGAAATAAGTGGACATTGATGTCTGTCCTCATTAGCATTTGTCTGCTTTCTCCTGGGTGAAATTTTAAAATGCCACTAGGAATAAGAATTACCCCAAATTTACGTTTTGGCATGGCCAGAGGCAAGTAGAAGTTAGGGCACAGGTTTTAGGGAAGCGGGCTGAAGCTAATTCAGCCTGACTAATTGAAGTCATTCTGCACCGGTTGAGTTAACTGCACACTCATGTTCTCAGACTGCTCTGGCATATGAGGAATATGTAGACTAATATCGTAGGTATCAAATAACGGGCCATTAGAGCAGGAACACTTAGTGTCAAACCAATGCTCAACATGAGGTTGAGTGGTGCATTGTCTCCATCTAGTGGTTAGGTGCACACATCGCAGTGTTATGTCAGTTAATTGGGAGATGCAGCTGGGTAAATGATTGGTAAAGGCTTAAATCGTTAAAATTAGTTTTAATAAAAATTTAAACTGAATACTGCACATGTCATATATTTACAGACCTAATATAATTAATTGATTTTCCTTACATTTCATGAATTAAATTGCATTGCTTAAATGCTTTTGTTTTTTTCTTTCACAGAACAAAAATTCAAAAGCGAGAACCAATGTTTATGTGCATCTTAAATGATTGGAAGTTAATTGTTGTAAACTGGCCTATTAATGAACTAATCAGATAAACATATATTGCCTATTTTTATAAGTAAGATGGCAATAAACATTAATAGATTGAGGTAATTAAAAAATGTATATATATATATATATATATATATATACACACATACAAGGTATATATATATATATATATTCAATATTTTTTCATTTTATGCACACAAACAAATACTCAATTGCTCGCAACCAAGTTAGAAAGAAAACATTTACATAGTAAATTGGCATCGTTTCTAGTTTTTAAGATTCAGGCTAGTGGAAATAAGCGAGCTTCCAGAAATACCCTCTAGTCCGACTGCCTGCCAACAAGTCCGGAACTGCTTTTTTTGCTTTCTCAATAAGCAAGATTTAATAGCCTAACTGATCTAACTAACTGTCAATCATGCAATTAGTCCTATTTGCAAAAGAGAGGCCAATAGAGTGAAAGTCTAGGTAGATTAGTTTATCAAAACATAGACGCGACAAGAAAGAGCAAATAATTTCTAGGCTTTCAGAAGGATTATTGTAATATAAAATAATCACAGTTCTGAGGATGATTTGATTTATTGTTTTTAAGAAAAAACAAATTAAATTGATCCCTATTTGCTGTCAGATTTTATAAAATGGTTTCAACATTATTTATTTTAAACAGTCCAATGTAAAACCTTTTCCTAAAACTGATTGTCAATAACACACATGCATGCTCTCTCCGATACTTGCATACACGAGACCAAGAGCTATACTAGAGTGTTACTAGACATCTACCGGTCCCTTAGTTTCATATATCTTGCAGCATTTGCACAAAATACAGAATACACACTTACAAAGCTTTAAGGGTCTTTACCTAGAGAATACCCACTTGATATTATCCCACACGCTAGCCACTGTGCTAGTAACTTTATAGGAGAAACTAGGATGATAGGGAAAAGAGGACAGGACAACCAGTCAGAGACAATATTGGTAAAACAAACTTCAAGGGAAACAAACAACAAAACAAAAAACAGAATCCTCCACTGAGGGAGGATGTAGACTGCAAAGTGAGGGCTGGTCAAGAGGTGTGTATGCGTTTGTGCTGCGAACGGGCGTGACGGGGGGTTCTCACGTGTCCTTGCGCGTCCTCAGGTGTTCAAATGCCAGCAGGCCGCGAGAGTTGAGTGACATCAGCACCTCGGGCCCCTCCATGATGTCCAGGCGGAAGGGCCGGGCACTCACAATGACCCTCTGCGATTCTGCCCCCAGGAAGAGTACCACCCCGTTCTCATCCTGAGACAGGAGAGAGAGTCTGGGGGGGGGGAGAGGAGGAGGAACGTGGTGTTAGTGGCGTATTCCTTTTGTACTTTGGGTTTGAGTGCTGAAATGAATACCGTGCGTCCGCTTTCAAAAATTGAATGGATAGGCCAGTAAGTTGTGTTTAAATCGCAAGTGAATATTCTAGAAGGTCTCTGTGAAAATGTAATACTAATTAAGAAGGAAATAAAGGGAAACCAAAAGAAATAAACTGTCACAAGCAGTGGGCAAATATCTAATGATTTAACCAGCTAGGTTAAAAACCATATAGTACTCCTTTTAACAGGGTTTAGTTTGTATTTATTGTCACGTGGCAACTTTCTGTGCCAAAAAGGACCAAAACAGGGCAAAAAGCATTTAGAATATGAATTACTGATAAATATAAAGTGTATATAAGGGGGCAGAGGTTTGTGGGTTCGAGCCCCAGAGTCGGACTACCTGTAAGCATCCTTGAGCAAGATGCCTAACCCTTACCTGCTCCATGTAATAGCATCGTGTAATTGTAATTGTCACTTTGGATAAAAGCGTCTGCTATAATAACCTAATTGTAAAATTATACAACACAGTTTTCCAATAAATATTCCAGATTTCGCAACAGCCATGTTACGAAATGCTGAATATTATCATGTAGGTAATGTCATCATATGAAAATGAAGAATGTTAAAGAGTCTGGGGAGCTGTGAGCCATGAGAACTATGCGACAGGCTCTGATCCCATCCCAGCTCTGTGTACAGGGCCCACTGGAGAACTTACGGTTCAGTAGGCGGCTCCTGGATGAGCACATCTGGGACCTCGTAGCGAGGCTTCAGTGGCTTCAGCTCATTAATCTTCACCCGCGTCATGTTGCCTTGGAGACGATAAAGCTCCAGCAACAAGCGCACCTGAGAGACAGAAAGAGAGAGATTTAAATTGCCATTTGACAAGAAAATGCACTGCAAGAATAGAATGCGATAACGGTGAAATTAACCGCTTAAAGCTAAAACCTCCAAATGTATCATAAAGTGTGTGGCGGCTATTTCTGGCTGACTGAGCCAATACGATAACGATCCAGCCTACTGCCCATTCATTAAAACCTTTCCATTTGACCTGCTGATTATTTTTATAACCTGGTGCCTAGTTGGAACACAGGTAGTCAAACAAGTTTACCAAATCGAGTACAAACGCCCTACATGAAGTACATAAGATGACATCACACACAGCTATTTTGTTTTAAAGCAATTACTTACTGACTAGGAAGGTGTCACCGAGATACAACTACAAAGTTCATGTAAAAAGGAGCTTACTATGGTGTTTACTATGGTGATTATGCGGTGGGTGATATAGTTTGATAAAAGTGCATGTAGGCAGTGTTTACACTTCACGTAATGGCATCTGGTTTACCTTGTTGTTGTCATTTATGAGCTGCAGGGTGAGTCTAGTGTTTGTCAGCTCCATGGTCTCCAGCAGTGCGCGATACGGAGACTGGCCAGGCTGCAATGCTCGTTGACGCCTTGGACGGCAAGAAATAAATTGCTCTAAGGCTTCATGCATGCAGGTGGGGCCCCGAGTACGGGTGGAATCGTATCATGAACAATCTCATCAATATCATATTGTATCATGACCCTTTGAGCCCAATACCCATCCCTACTCCTGAGCCAAGAACCACTTCTTCTATAGCACATAAAGTATACAAACACAAATAAAGACCACTGAATACCTAAACATTTTAGTACAAATATATATATTTTTTAATAAAATCCTTTATAAAAGGATTAAAAAGCATTTTGCACCACTTTGTTGAGAACCACTGGCAATTATCAGTACTAAGTCAATGACAACCTAGTGAACCTACAGTGACTGTTGATGTGGGTCAATTCAAACACCAAGTGGACTTACTTGCAGAAGGCACTCTGATCGCAGGTCTTGAAATTGCCTTTGTCCACAGCCAGCGTCCCACTGAGAGATACAGCCAGCCACAACAGGAGGACTGACGCCATCCTATGGAGACAATGCAATGGGAAAACATCCATTATTGTCTTTATCGATTAGCACAAATCGAGTGATTATATACTGACGCTGTAGCGCCACAGACAGAATGCCCCAAAAGGCAATAATCTTACAAATACTCCAAAAGCCTCAAATATAGTTTCGTATTATGCAAGTTATACAAAAATAGGACTTTGATCTCCCTGTCCTAGTAAATGTGTCCTTGTGTGAAAGGTGGGGGTGGTAACATGACAAGCACCTTAGCCAGCCATTTTCCGTTTCTAAATGTGGGACCTGCATTTCCCGAACTGGGCCCAGTAACTTATTATACCCGTCCACCTCTCCTCCTAAATGTATTACACCCTAACCTTAACCCAGCGAAGATCCGGATGTCCGTTCAGTTTCTCCTTTCTTGTGCAGATTGTGATTTCTTGTGCAGATGATGTGATTTCAAGACCGCAATTCAGAAAGCCTACTACGTTACGCTAACGTGGTGCATAACGCTGTTCAGACTCCTGTCAGAATTAACGTTACGTTATTATCTTTACGTCGGATTAGAGCCAAAATGAATTAGCTAATAAACTAAAGATGGCTATGTGCAGCCCGCATTTTGCAAACAAAAATTAACAGACCTTACCTTCACACCTAATCTATATTCGAATTTATCAAAAGGTGATGACGAATAATCAATCTGGTTGCAGGCTAAAATAAAAAGATAAATGTATTCAGTCGACTGTCAAACCGCTAATTCCACTGCTGCTCTACATGTGGATGCTACCTGGCTGCGGCTGAAATACGTATCGACCTTTTACTTGCACCTGTAGGGTATTAGTCTTCGCTCTTACAATATCTGGACAACCGGTCGCTGGTAAGAGATCAAACTGACTTTTAAAACAGATTATCCTGCGGAAGCGCTTTGTCTTACCTTTTAGTGAAGGCGGCCATCTTGATAATGTTCCGGTTTGGCTCCGCCCCTTTCATTCTGCGTTCAAACTCGAGAACTGAGACGAAAATAATTTTCACCTAACCGATAAAATACACTTTGGAGTTCTTCTGATATATATATATATTTGCCTATATCATTTTAAAATCACATCATTGTCTTATTAGCTGGGTGGCTGCCTGGAACTAATGTACGAACATTGATTTCTTGTTTCTATAGAGCTTCAGCCTCTCAGGCACGGACACGTCAGCTTGAAGCTTATCAAAAACGTTCACATTCAGCCAGTGCAGCGCAATAAAAACACCAGTCTATTATATTGCTTGCTCTTGTTCAAACATTAAATTACACAAATTACACTTCGACCAACTGAAAATGTATTCTTAAAAGTGGTTGGAAAAAAAACTTGAAGGAACAACGCATATATATATAGATGCTTAATTGCATCACTGAACATTAACTTTATGGGGGTAATCTGAACATTTTACTGATAACATAGTTTGCAGTTCAAATCCATCTAATAGTTTTCCATATTAAATATTAATCCAGAATTTTGTTGAAAAAAAACAAACAAACATTTATTTTGCCACATTTTCTTTATTGTAACAACTAGCTAGAAAATAATTGTACAAAAAGACACACCCACGCACGCGGCGGCAATACTGTGAAGAAACTTAAGTGGTGAAAGCAACTCTCCCAATCGTCTGAGACACCTCATCCTAACCAAACCTGAACTCAGAGCTGGAAACGCCAGAACAGGTGCCCCAGTCTGTCAATGTTTTTATGCAGAACGCTGTGAATCGGTGCCACGTATCTTGCAACGTCTCCGTCCCGCGAGAAGTCCCTGCAGAACAGGCCCCTCTCGGAGCCGAAGACAAACTTCTGTGGCATGGGCCCGTTGCCCCTCACATACTCCCACACCGCCAGCAGCAGCAGCCTCACCTCGAAGGGCGTGAGGTAGGGGAACGCCTCGTGGACGTTCCCGAGCACCGGGGGCAGGAGCTGGCCCTCCGCCATGCAAGACACCAGGAGGCAGGAGGCCTGGAGGTGCCACGGGGAGTCTGTGGCCGAAGCCTCGCGAGACGCCTCCCAGTGGGCCAGCAGGGTGGCCAGGAGCCCCCGGATCACCGCCGAGCAGTAGCAGAGAGCGGGGCGGCCGGCGGCCACCGCGTGCAGCAGCGGGAAGAGGACGGGGTGGGCCTCGAAGCAGCGGCGGATGTGGATGTCCCGCTCCACCGTGGTGCGGGCGTGCTCCTCCGGCGGCCACGACAGCTCCCCGTTGGCCACGTCGGGACAGATGCTCTCCACCAGCGTCACGGCGATCACCTTGGCCGCCTCGGCGTTGACGGGCGGCGGCTCGTCGGGGTCGGGCGGCTGGTGGCGAGAGCCGTTGGTGCCGCCGCCGAAGCTGGAGGAGCTGCAGCACTGGACGGTCACAGCCAGCAAGGTCTGGATGTTCTGAAGAGAGACAGACAAGAGACAGCTTGTTGATGACTTGGGGCGCACAGGGGTGTGTTATTGCAGTATTAGTATAGTCAGGTATAGTATTAACATCACGCTCCTCGTGACTTGTGTTTCCCCTTGTGGTTGAAACCAACGTTGTTTCTGGCGAGGGGGGGCAGGGTAGTGCATTGGTCTGGGCCAGGGGCGTCACCTGCACCGTTAAACATCCGGGGCGGAGCCCAGATTCTTCGGGACGTGGCTATATGATAGTGTGTGTGCGTGGCGGACCGTGACTCTCGACACCGGGCCGTCAGTGTTACCACGGGTAAAATAACTTGCCGTATGCGCTCAGAACCAGTGCGCAATTCACAGATTAACGGTACATCTAGTGAAGCTAACCTCACACGCACATAGTGTACGCGCGCGTAGTGCACAGGGCCTATGCTGGTAAATGCGGGGTGAGGTCACGCCTCGTGAACTTTAAACAAAATGTAGCAATATTATCGCGCTTTTCGCAGACCCGCGAGACAGGCTTCATGAACATTATCGCATATTCATTCAGAAAATATTTGTGTTGTTGTTGTTGAACTGCACCTAAACTTTGTGTTGCATACAGTTAAAATTACATTTAGGGCTACAGTCAAAACATTCGGGACTGAAGCCCCGGAAAAATGACCTGGCGCCGCCGATGGTCTAGGTGTTGGACTCCCAGCTGGGTTCGAGCCCCAGAGGTGGCCTACCTGTAGGCATCCTTGATCAATATCCCTAACCCCTATCTGCTTCATGTAATAGCACCATGTAATTGTCAAATAAGTAAAGGTCACACATAATTGTAATTGTTCTGTTTTGAACTTCAGAGAGCGCATGCCCCTTCCATACCCGAGTGGCTCGCATTCCTCTCTACTCCTCCTACTACAGCTAGGCTCTCACTGTTCTGTACCCCTCCCCTACACCCTGTATTACAAACATAAACAGTGAGCTGGTGCTGAAATAGAGACAGCATGGATGTAAACCAGGGCCCCATTCTCCATGTTTCTCAAGTAATACAAGACATCAGACATCTGGCTACTTTCAGTTCTCAGAAGGAACTTGGATTGTGTTGTTATTAGTGTGCGCTCTCATGCTGACTGAAAGGGCATATACTGCAAGTAGAGAGTCAGAATCATGAACTATTAAACTATTAAAAAAAGGATCTTGGTAATCACAGCATACATTTCAATTTGGAAAGCTCCAATTATAATGAGCATTGATCGACTGAGCTGAGCTCTCATGGTATTAAGCAGCTAACTTTGGGTAAGCCTGCACTTTGGCAAGTTTGAGCTTCATGACATGACAACTTCAAGTCAAAATGTCAACAATCAAATCCAGCTATTCACTTCATCCATGTATAGAGAAGGGGGCCTAGGATTCAAGTGAAGCCTAGTTGTTTAGGTTAAATTATGGCCCATTGCATCTCCTTACACTGGAGGACTGTGAGAAATGGCATTTCAATCCCGTCTATGTCCTGTACATATGGCAGACAATAAAGCTGACTTTGAGCTAACTGTATTTAGATATCTCAGGACCAAGTCCTCAAGCGTTTTAAGCCACAACCCACCTGGGTGACCCCGACTGGGTCAGGGAGTGGTTTGACTGTGCGGACCTTCAGCCCCTTGCCGATCACCCCAGAGTGGAACACGGACCACACACTGCCGGAGAAGTTGACCGTCGTGCCGAAGCGACAGTTTATGTTCAGCAGGGAGGCACCGATGTCGGGCGACAGCGACGGGGAAAGCTGGGGGTCACCTGCCATGTCGGCGATCTGCCCTCCAAACAGCTCAGCGTTGCCTTTGTGCAACGCCCCCTCCACCAGGTGCTGCAGCACCGCCTTCAGCGTGAGCAGAGAGTAGGCGGCCAGGCGTGACAGCAGGAGCACCGAGCAGCTCACCGCCTCTCCGGCCAGCCCCCCTTCTCTGCCGGCCTGGCCGCCCTCGCTCCTCCTCCGCAGAGCCACGAAGAAATGAGTGACAGCAGCCCGGGAGAGCAGAAGCAGGTGTGCTGGGGAGGAGGTGCGAGGCAGCGGGCTGGAGGACAGGAGGCGCGCGGCGGCATGCGACACGGCCGGGTCGCCGTGGAGGAGCAGTGGGCAAAAGTCGTGTAGGTGCCCCGCCACGGCCGTGCCCAGCTGCACCGCCATGGAGGACTGGACAGCCGGACCCCCCCGTCGCTCTTCATCCTGGCTCTGGATGGCGGCGGCCAGGTTTAGCAGCAGCTGACGCAGCTGGCGAGGCCCCAGGTTGTGGGTGTGGATCTGGGCCACGCAGCGGCTGGCAGCGGCTGGGACGAGGCCCGGCAGGCAGGTGGACAGGGGAGTGTGGAGCTGCCAGGCCAAGGCCAGCTCCTCGGGGTTGCGGGCCTGAGTGAGCAGCTGGCAGAGGGCCTCGGTGGCCACGCTTGCTCCTCCGTACACCGAGAGCAGGCACAGCAGCTGGTGGAGCCACAGGTGGCGTTTCCTCTCCAGCCGCAGCGTCTCGGCGCACAGCTCGGCCACGTGCACCTGCAGCTCCTCCAGGAAGGGCACAACTCTCTGGGCGCTGGCTTCCCCTGCCTCCGAACGGTTGTACACCAGCTTGTGCAGGTGCAGGAGCAGCATCTGCAGGAGGCGGTCGCAGGCCTCGCGGACCCCCTCGTGAGGGGAGGGCGTGGGGCCAGAAATGATGACCGAGGCCGGGGTGGCGGTGTCGGCCAGGAAGCGCAGGATCCGGGTGCCGCCCGTCGGGCTCTGGCTGATGAGGTGCACCGCCAAGCCCAGCATGTTGTCCAACTCCTCCCTGGGGAGGCCCTGGAGCAGAGCCTGCAGCTGGATGAGGACCGGGGGCCGCAGGAGCTCCACCAGCTCAGCAGACACCGCGCCCAGCAGAGTTGGGGAGAGGGCCGCCAGCTGGAGCAGGAAAGGCACAGCAGCCCGCCGGAGCTGCGGGGAGCTCTCCCAACAGGAAGGCACTGAGGAGGGAGAGAGAGGGCCCGGGGGGCTCAGACTCTCCTGGAACATCCGCAGCAGCTCCCTGCGGATGCTGTCCGAGTGGTGTGCTGCCAGGTGGCCCAGGATGCCCACCACAGAGCCGATCTTGGGCACTCTGCTGCCTTTATCCCCCCCTAGCTCCTTGGAGCCATGCGAGCAGAAGTCCTTGAGGCCACAGGCCAACACTCTGCTGATGATGGTCCCGGGGAAGGCGGAGCCGATGTGGGCCACCACCCAGTCGAAGTGTGGCGAGTGCTGGACCGAGGTGTCCAGCAGGGCGTCGACGCACGCGTCGGGGCACCAGGCCAGCATAGCGGCCAGGCACTGGGAGTAGGCCTCCATGAGGGAGCGCGTGGCCGCGCAGGACATCCACAGCTGGAGCAACTCGTTGAGGCTGGAGGAGTGGTGGGCCGCGCGCCGCCCCACATGCTTGCTGCTGAGCTGGCCCAGGAGGTCCACAGCCCAGGCTGACACCAGGGGCGCCCAGGCACGTGGATTGAGACGGATGAACTCTGACAGCACACTGTGAACCTCCTAGGGAACGAGAAGGGGGAGAGAAAAAAAAAAGATAATTATACTACACTGGATGGCAGTATGTCTTTATATAAAACCGTGGTTCTTAACCTGGGTTCGATCGAACCCCAGGGGGTTCGGTGAGTCAGTCTTAGGGGGTTCGGCGGAGGATAAGACACACCCGACTAGAATGATTAGTGATGACACGCCCCCCTTCGGTGGGTTCGGTGAATGAACGCGTATGAAACTGGTGGTGGTTCGGTACATCCAACCAGGTTAAGAAACCACTGGTGTAAAAGGCAAAGACGCCCCTTTTACCTGAATGATGTCCTCCAGGTTAGAGCCAGCGGCAGCGCTCCCGTCTCCGTCCGTCTCCAGGTGGTGAAGAAAGGCTGAGACGTGTTCATCGTAGACGCCCCTCAGGTGCTCCAGCGCCGCCCCGCGGCAGGCCGGCACGGACCGCAGCAGGCGCACCGCGCAGCGGGCGCGTTCCCGGACGCTCAGTTTGCGCCCCTGGACCGCGTCCACACCGCTGATGAACGCCTTGATCTCCTGGGTCAGGTCCTGGGCGCTGGGTTTGGAGGGGTAAACAAGAAACAAGACTTGGGAAAGGATTTAGGAAAAGACAACCGCTGTGAGGCCAGTGTGAAAGAGAGAGAGAAATTGGGAGGTGATGCACATTCCCTGTCAACACAGGAAGCGTGATAAATGAAAGACAACAATGTTTATTTACACTGAGGTTGAATACGGAAGAATTTATGTTTGCCTTATTGAGCACGGGAATAATTTAATAATGTACTAATTGAATACTACTGCACTATTTACAGTTCTATATACACACTATATTTACTTAACTCTAATAATGTACTACAGTGGTATAAAATATATTGACAGTGTAACGTTAACGAAATACTACTGTTATTCATTATAATGAGTGATTCCTAACAGGACCATTGCTCAGTACTGTGTAAGTGTAATCGTGTATTACTGTAGTAGTACTAATGCAGTACCACTACTTACCTCCAGGCAGTTTGCGGCGTGTGAGTGTGTGAGGTTTGCATCGTTTTCGGGGGATTCCCGTCAAAAACGACAGACATAGCTTGGTCCTTTAACATGAATAGGTTGCATTAAAACTTCGACTGACTTGGAACTTTACAATTAATCACTACGACTGGTCAATCGTATATTTTCTAACATTTTCTGTGGACAAAATATCAAAAGGGCGCTGCCGAAGCGGAAGTCTGGTCTTCTTTGATGGTGTCTTTTAGCGATCAGGTGCCTGGTGCTAGAATTGGCACCATCTAGTGGCAATGACCAGCACGTATGCTGGCCATCGACATAAACATTCATTTGTAAGATTCATAATTTAAGAATAATATTATAATAAGTCTTTGCAAATCAGCAATAAAATGAATATGAACCTTCGCTGAATAATGTCTAACAGAAGATGATGATAACGGCCATCATCATCAGTAATTATTATTATGAAAGCAGTAACAAGGATCCAAAATGGAAGAGAAATTGAGTAGGAAAAAGGACAACGTATTTAGGTAATGAAAGAAAAATCCATAAAGAAAAAACAAGAAAAATATATTAACAACAAAATAGAAGAAGAAGTAAAAAATAAAGATAAACTAAAACATGCATTGCAAAATGCAAATAAAAGAATCCCTAAAACCGAGGTCCTGACTCTGGTCATTAAAACTTCCAGGGCATTTCTCGAAAAAAGTGTTATGGTGAAATAAGTGTTGGCCCAAATTGCCCAACAATGGTCTTAATCGATCAAAACCTCCTAAATAGTCTCTAAAAATAAACATTTTATAGCCAATAGCCAATCCTCCCTTCTTAGATCACCTCTTATAATATAAGAGGTGATGACAAATGTAGGCTACTTATAATATAAGAGGTAGGCTATATATGAAAATATAGCGCTTCTTTAGGCTTAGCAATTGCTTTGAGGATTAAACGGTTGGTTACTACATGTACATATATAGGCTAACTAACTTGGCCCTAATGACATGCTGCTGTCACTAATTTAACAGAATTTGTTTGCTTACAGTAACTGGTGTATGACCTATGTAGCTATTGACAAATGTAGGCTACTTATTGTAAGTCGCTTTGGATAAAATCGTCTGCTATATGCTGTGTAAATGTGAGCGTACTGTCGTGACCGAGCGTACTGTCGTGACCGTGACCATCCAGGTAGGTGGTGATGGAGGTGGTTCCCCTATGGCATGTAGAACGCTTTGGGTGTCTTGAAGAAGCGCTAGCCTAGTGTAATTATTATTATTATAACATGGTAGAGACAACCACCTCTGTAGGTGCTGTAGCGCAAAAAATGCCCCAATTACTTGGAAGAATATGTTCAAAATATTGTGTCAACACATTCCGATTTTGAATTTCATGTATTTCATTTCACAATAGCAGGGCATAAAATACCCTAACAGCTTCCATGTGTAAGCTATCAGAGTCGGGCTTTAGCCTACATCAAACATCCTCGAACAACACTCGCCACGCCAATTAAATGCAGCAAATGTCTTAGAAAGACGTTCAAGAACGTTGCAAATGTTTTCGAGGAAACGTGTCGTTAAGTAAAAAAAAATTATTTGCCAACGAAGTCTTTTGATATAAATAACTTAACGGTGACGTCACGCGCCTGTCACACATCTAGTTTGTTTAGCAGCTCAGCTGATAGCTGGCACTTGATGTGGTGATTTCGACTCGAGCTCTTCTGCAAGAATATAAGGTAAGAATAGCAATAGATTTTTTTACTCCAGTTGAATCTGTAACAACTAGTTAATTGCGGATAGATTCAAATATGTCGATACTATGTTGTAGCTAGCCTAGTTGACGTTTGAGAGATGTGAGGCCCGCTCGTTTGGTGTTTGGTAATTTCGACTGTAAACATGCTCAATTTTACGCGTGCTACCATTTCTATAACTCGCGTTAAATGTAAAAACAACCATTTCTGTTTGAACAATATGTTTTAACTATATGTTCACTAGGCTACAACTTAACTTTAAACCGTTGCTGTTCTGTAGCAAACGGCATATTTGATTAATTCCTCTAGGAAGTCTTCTGAAAGTGGGGGAAAAAAACAGTTATGGCCCCAACCCTGGTGAGTGTAACGTAATACTAATTTATTCTGACCATGGTATGGTAGGGCTATTGGCCCTTTCAGACAGAACGCGCTGGGCTCGCCCTGGGTTGAGTTCAGGCGGATGGCTACCTTTTCAATGACGTATATGTAATGCCAAACGGGTCACAATCTTATATTTATACAGTCTATCTATGGTCACAATAGGGTTTGATGCCGAACGCCCAGCGGTCGAACCGGAAAACATTTACATTTAAGCATTTAACAGACGCTTTTATCCAAAGCGACTTACAATTGGTAGCCTAAATTACTTCACCTATGAATTTGCACAAATTCATTAAAATGTCGGAATGTTCAAATATCAGAAACGGCAACATCCGAACAGCAGTTTTTGTTGTGTGCCGAGCTGCTCTGTGTCGGGGAAAACTAACTCTGGGGTAAGTTTCCACCAGTTCCCAAAAGATGAGTCAGTCAGGGCGATATGGGTCCGAACCATTAGGCGTGATCATTTCGTTATAAGGAGACACACCACAGTCGGCATTTTATGCCAGAATATATACTTGAAGGGGTCCGACGCCGTTTAAAACCTCTTCAAGTTTTAGTTAAAGATCCTCCGAATATGTCTTGTTCAGTCGATAGCACATCCTGTAATGGCGTCAACGTTGTTTGACACGTTTGAAATGTTTCACTTTCATTTTCAGGAACTAGTGGTTGTGTGGCAGGTACAACCTTAAACTAGGAAGGGAAAATACATAGTTGGCTAGCGGAGAGTAATGGTAGACTACATACTGGTTTCATGAGGGTCTGGCTGCTTGTGTACAACCCACAACAGCATGGCTTGTAGGGAACCTATGTTAATTATGTATTACACAATCCAGACTTGATTCCGATGTTTTTCGCCTGGAACAACCTCCGAGCGTGTGGCAGAGCGTGTGGCAGAGCGTGTGGCAGAGCGTGTGGCAGAGCGTGTGGCAGAGCGTACAGCGGCAAGATGAGGATGAGGAGCTGATCGATGCCAGCGTGTCTTACTACATTGCACATATCTGTATTGTACTATAACCCCATCGCTAAAAGGCAGTCTTTATTTGACTGTTTTAATCATCTGCGAGCAAAAACAAAAGGCTAAACCACTGCTAGCATACAATTCTAAACTAACTAACGTTACTGATAGTTAGCTAACGCTATATCGCTATATCGGGTGTCCATTAGCAAAAGCTACATATACTACATAGCTTCATATTTATGAATAAATGAGATGGCGTAAAAACTTAAATCCCTTGTCTAACTAAGTACTCGGGGCTCTGGACGTACGTTTGGCAATACGGTGTACATTTGTAATTGTTATTAGGGGTAGCTCCTGTAAAAACACCGGCTATTGAAGTTGGCCATTACTACGCTGTATTTACCTCATTAACTGGCGGCCGGAAGTAGTTAAACCTGCTTTGTAGAACCCGGAAGAAAGTTCCGCATAACCCCTATTCGCCACAAACTGAGCGTGTATTACTACCATGTGACCCTTTTGGCGTTCCATAGCGCAGCGCAAGCTTGCACGGGCACGAGCCGTCGTCGCGTTCGGTCTGAAAGGGCCTTTATGAGTGAAGCTTTAGCGTTGAACTTGATATTTGGAGTTTTTTTTTTCTTTTGAAACATGTATGTCACAACTATGGCTTAGGTCAGTGAGTAGGCTACAAAGCAATTACTGGCCTTTTGCAAAAATCTATTTCTGTTTCTTGGTTCAGACTTTCTGTTGTTGTTGTTGTTGTTCCACATATCCAAACTAGTATGATGAGAAACCAAACCCTGGTGACCTGATAGAAATATTCCGTGGCTCCTACCAGCACTGGGCTGTCTACATCGGCGATGGCTATGTGGTTCACTTGGCACCTCCCTGTAAGGCCAGTTCAACAGGATCTGAAAATTGCTTCTTTTTTTAAAATCTGACCTACATCGTGAAGATTTGTTTAAAAACTTCTGTGTCTTACTTACACAGAACATACTTTTTCTATATTGTTTATTTTCAATATTATCTCAAACAATACTTATCACCGACCCCTGCTCCCCCTTTTCTATTCAATAAGGCGCTCTCTCTCTCTCTCTCTTGTTTACTCTATTTCTCTGGTCCTATAGCTGAGGTTCCAGGTGCTGGAGCTAATAGCATCATGTCTGTGTTCTGTGAGAAGGCTATTGTTAAGAGAGAGGAGTTGTGGGACGTGATAGGGACCAACCAGTGGAAAATCAACAATATCCTAGATGATAAGTACGAGCCTCGATCAGTCAACGTCATCGTGAGAGAGGCCCGCGCGAGTGTCGGCAAAGAGCTCCCTTACTGCGTATTCAGAGGAAACTGTGAGCATTTTGCCACGGAGCTGCGATACGGCAGGCCTGAGTCTCGGCAGGTATGTTGGGTTTTTATGGCTGTGAATATTCTGTATAAAGTCCAATTAAAGCAAAAAGGCAGCTATGTAATTCTATAAAGTTTTGAATTGCATTGGGGCACTGTTCATTACAAGCTCTCCAACAGTCGTGTGTGTTGTATTTCTGTGAACAGGTAGTCAAGGCTGGGGAGGTTGTCATGGCAGCGGGCATAGCCACGGTCGTAGGACTGGGCCTTGTTGCTCTGGCGGGAGCGTTCTTTGGAGGCGGGAGCAAAGAAAAGAAGAACAAACAATGATTGACATCTCGGATGTCTTAACAGGATTACCGATCGCCAGCAAGACTTTATCTCAAACGATGGATCACAGTGATGACAGATATAACTACCTAATTCATTAGTTATCTGGGATCTACTGGGTGGGAGTGTATTATGTGGTCATCCAGAGAAATAGTTGTTGATTTGTTTGATATATAAAAATCATTTCTAATCCACTGAAAGCAATACTGAACTTGTTAAACCCACGACTATATCTATATATA
>JAODLI010038965.1:0-18186 GCA_027575585.1 Percopsis omiscomaycus | reverse complement strand
CCCGCCCACTGCTCCTCACCTCAGTCCCTCCCCAACCACCGCAGCCACGTCAGAGCCGTCTCCCCCGCCCACCACCAATAAGGGATCCCGACCCGCTAGTTGAGAGCCATTGCATTAGACTGTCTACTGTATGTGTTATACTATACAATATATGTGTTTGTTGGTGTCTATATTTTAACAATGCATCTGATGAAACCTGTGTGTGTGTGTGTACACGCAGGAGTCCTAGGCCCAGGTGAAATTGCAGCAATCGTAATAGCGGTCTTCCTGGGTGCTTCTGTCCTCCTGGCCCTCATTGTGATCACACTAAGAAAGTTCACCGCCTCCTAGAACTGAAGGCTTTGCCCCTTATTTCCTCTTTATGTGCTTCACTTCTTTCCGGTTTCACTCTTAACTATTGCCATGTCTGACTGGCTGGCTGGCTGTCTGTCTGTCTGGCTGGCTGGATGGCGGCTCTTTTTTTGTCTTTCTTTGTGTCCCCCTATCTCACCCGCTAGCCCTCTTTCTCAAGGGTGCGTGTCTCTTGATGCTGAAAATGTGGCAGGTCCCTTGATCTATTAGAACAAGCCAAAAAACAGCTCATTGGCTTCTTTTCTGACTCAGCCTTGTAACCTTACTGCAGTTTAAGACAGTGATTCTCTAATCTCTATAAATCTCTATCTGCATATGAATGCAGAATCTGTAGGCAACGGGACTTTTGACCTGCGCACAGAAGAGGAAGTCTTGGCCCAGATATCTGTTATCAGTTATCAGGGTATCCACTGGCTACACCGGAACCCCAAAAATATTGGCTCTTGTTCCCAGAGGTAAATTGTCATCAGATCGATACCCGATGGGTTCCAAGATTGGTATTTCTCAAACATTTTGACCCATTAAAAGGGTGGTTCATTCCTTGTGTGCGAGCAAAGAACCACCTTTTTTTATAGCCACCATACACAGCATGAAAAAAAGTATTTATGTTTTATTAAACATAATCAAACAAGATTAGAAGAAGAAGAACAAGAAGAAGAAGAAACATCTTAATTATTTATTGAATTTTTAAATTTATTTTACGACTCCCCTAAATTCTTCTTGCGACATCTCGAGGGGGGTTTAACCAAGGTTTGAGAACCCCTGATCTAAACTTGTACCACTCATATCAATAACTAGAGTAACTACAGGTCAAATATTAGAAACTGGCTGGTCCTTCCAGTGTTAATTGTAGCATCTAGGTCATGTTTTTCCGTTCCTTTCTTACGTTAGTTTAAATCATGTGGTTTTGTTTATGTTGCTTTACTCACTTGTAATTTTGTTATTGTCAATGTTAAATCTTCCCAAAAGGTTTGTCCTAGGGATCCAGTTGTAATTTGTGTGTGTTTTGTTTCTACATAGCTGGTGTTTTGTTTCTACATAGCTGGTGTATGCATGGCAATGTGTATCCTGCCGATTTTACAAACGAGTAGATCCGTCCCTTAGTGAAGATATCACCATTCATATCCCTTTGGGTTATTTCTTACTCTACCAGTTCAGGGTAATTTAGGTTCATTTTAGAGTATATGCCTCATTTCCTTCATTTTGTCTTTCACAAAAAGTGGACCATATACCAAAATACCAAATGTTCCTTTTGTGTTGCAAGTTTGTTTACACAGTGTTCTCTTCATCCATTCGTAGGCTTACAAACATTGGTTTAGTCAAATTAAGAATGAAGTAAAGGCTTCTTGGATTATTGTACTGTAAATGTTTGATTTGTGTGCCTGTTTTACATTTAAGAGAAAATATAGTTAGGATAGAATGAAAAGTTCACATGGATGAAAGTCTGTATGTATGTGTGTATGCGATTATTTGGTTGTTTATTATTATTATTTAGTTTTTTTTCCATTTGGTTTTGTTGCCTTGTTTGAAGCTGAAAAATACTTGTCATGGTTGATCTGTCTTTCTATTTAGAATACTGCCATATTGTTTACGCCTGTCTTCCTGTCTGTCTTTTAGTCATAAAGTTACAGTGTTGCCGTGGTGTTATTACTGCCCAGTTATATATATTTGCTTGGGGTAATCCAATAAAAAATTTAAAAAAAATAATGTCTTTGATTCTCTTTGATTTGTTTTTTGATGCATCACTTTTATATACACCTTTATTTATCCAGGTAAAAGTATCATCAAGGCCTGGCCAGGAGTCAATCAATAATTATAGACGAGAACAAGTTGTGAGACCAATGGTATGGTTGGAACTAACCAACTTAAACCAACCAATTTACTTTTACAATTGAGTATCGCTTGGTATAATTTGAACAGTATATACTGTATAGCCTACTACAGTATATCAGTTTACTGTAGGACTCCTATGCTATACTTTATACGAATTTATATGAATATGAATTTATATCAATAAATAGCGAAATGCATATCTGATGTAACCACTCACGTCATGTGGTTAAACTGCTGTCACGTATGCATCTAGAATGACAGGAAGTGATGAGAAAACAAAGGCAGATTAAGCAGAACTGTGTCTGGCAGTGGCAGTGGCAGACAGACAGGATGTATGTGGAAACCGAATGGACTGGCAACTGAGAGGTAAGCCTGTGGCTACATGTAGGCCCCACTGGTGTAAATGAAGTCATTGCAGTATTTTACTCTGCAAAGCTTATAAGTTAATAAAGTCAATATTTTAAATAATTGATCCATTTGGTTTGTTTTCTATTATATTTAGAATGTTAGGAGCTTTTACAATAGAAACCAGGAATGGGTGATAAGAGTAGTTTTAAGTGGCACAGATGAAGATTTGCTCTTTACAATTATAGCGGAAATACTTTTTCAATTCAGTTTTTTTTCTAATATGTAGACCTGTTGGGCTGATTCCAGTTGCACAGATCAGAAGTCTTCATGAACAGCAATATGACAAACAACTGTTCATTTGAAGAAGTAGACAATCTGATGAAATCCCTGGATTTGGTCATCTACCTCCCCGTATTCATCTTGGGTCTGATTCTCAATGTGATGGCGCTGCTGGTGTTCTGTTTTTTTCTTTCCAAATGGACTGAGTCCACTATCTACATGACCAACCTGGCTGTGATGGACTTGGTCCTCCTGTTCCAGCTGCCCTTCAAAATGCACGCTACCAATCACCTCTGGCCACCCCACCTCCAGGTCCTCTGTTCCAGCCTGGAGACCCTGTACTTCGTGGGGATGTATGGCAGCATCTATACTATTATGTGTATTGCTGTCGACCGTTACGTAGCTATTCGACACCCTTTCAGAGCCAAGCAGATCCGCTCGCCTAAAGTGGCTTTGGTGACCTGTTTAATGATCTGGGTTTTGGTGCTGGCAACATTCTCCCGCGTCTACTATTTCCGTAAGCCTGGGGATAAACGTTTCCACTGTTTCCACGAGTTTTCGGAAAATGGATGGAAGCCACTGCTGATCATCAGCCTAGAGGTATTTGGGTTCCTGGTCCCGGCGCTGGTGCTGTTTTTTTGTTCATTTCAAACCATCAGGACCCTGCAGGAGTCAGGCCAGCAGAGTCCAAAGAGCAAGGCCTGTGTGAAGATAATCTACAGCAGCCTCTGTGCCTTCCTATTGCCCTTCAGCCCCAGCCACCTGGCTATACTGATGCAGTTCCTGGTAAGTTTGTCCATTTCAAACCAGTTGTATTTAAAGAGCTATTTAGACTTGGTCACAAAAACCTCAAATTATAATACCTGGAAATAATTTGTATCAAAAGTCTGTTCTGAATATATAATTATTTATATTTATTTATATTTAAACAATTATTAATGTATTTATTTGAAATATACTGTAAAAATACTTTAAGAAATAATGTAGAAACAATATTAATTTAGATGTTAGAGAAGGTTAGGGCAGACAAGGACAAATTACAGATAAATGTAGAACCAAGATAGAGGAACTGAGCAGAATAGGTTCAGACAATAGCAGAATACAGGAATACATGGGTCTTGTGTTATTTGAACAGAATACAGTATATGAAACCTAAGGCTATAGGCAACAATAGGCAGATTAATGAGTTGTCATGATGTCATGACAAGCAAATTCTGTTTACAAAGCTATGTGGTTTCTGCTCCATGATGATGTAAAAAGGTTTTAAATGTGGGTATTTCATTAGTCTATTTGTGTAAATAGAAATACTTTAGTACTCACTAAATTGATTTTGCTTGAATACATCTTGGTGTAAAAGTGAATTATATGTCAAAATATCCTTATTAAATTACATTTGAATCCTTTTTTTTTTTTTTGCAGTGTTTTGATAGTTTTATAAGATTTGTTTTGATACATTGCCCTTATTACTAATGGCCAGACACATTTATAATGTGTTTAAGTAAAGGAAACTAGACATTTTGCCTTGTAACCACACTGCAGTAGTAGTAGTAATAATAATCATAATATACTTTGTCAGTTTACAAAGTGCTTTGACAGTCCAAACAAAGCAGAATACTCAATATAATAGTGTATGAAGGATGGAAGTTATAAAAATGATCTGATCAGTAGAGTGAAAGCGAGGCAGTACAATTTTGTTTTATGAAAATGCACATTAGAGAGACCCGATTACGCTGCAGCGCACAGCCTATGAATAGTCCTCTAGCAGCCACAGTCTCTAACCGCCGTCACCCCCAGGTGCACCAAGGTGTGATTGAGGACTGCTGGACAAAGTCCAGGATCAGCTTCTTCATACAGGTAGCTATGAGCCTGGCAAACGTCACCTGCTGTCTGGACGCTGTATGCTACTACTTCATTGCCCGCGAGGTGAGGAGTACCAAAGACACCTTGTTCAGGAGGTCGGTCAGCTTGAGAAGGGCTACATTTAGCACCTCTGAGGTCTAAGGAAGAGACACAGACCTCAGTCTATCAGGAGCTGTATTCAGAGTCGGTCATAACAATGTTGTATTATTGTAATATGTATTATTGATAGAAGATGAAACTGTGTAAATTGAAGTTGGTAATTATACATCAGCCCTGACCTCATTATAGGTTGCAGCAGAGCTTTGTGAAAATGGTCTTAGATAACAACAGGAAATCTGTGGGCACAGTATGTCTGGAAACCAAAAACCTAAAGAAGTGCTCTGCTAGCATGTTTCAGGCATAATTTGCTGTACGAAAGGAGCACGCATATAAGATAAAGCTGAAGTATAGTGTTATTTACCTTTCATTAATTTTGCATTTTACTCAGGTTTTTCTCCTTGTTATTACTATTGAATATTTAAACATTTTATTGTTTTACTTTGTATTCTTAAAAGCACTTTCTCAAGAAAAGTTAAACATCTTTTAATGATCCAGAACACAATAGACAAGTAACATTTTCACCAGTGTTTATAAATATAACATTTCATAACATTTTATGACCAGTTCTAATATGTAGCCTACTGTTATTTGTACAAAGACAAATCATTTTACAGAGAAAAGACAGTGTATGTTCAAAAAATCCTTGTAATTCAAGGAACATTTCTAACGATGTATCACAAAAGTCTGATTCAGTTTTGTTGCATTGCATAGTTATATCAAAACACGTAATTCTAGTAAAAACTTTGATTGGACTGTCTGTACAGTACATAGTAGTATATATTTATATATTGTGCATAGTGTAAGAGAGTCATAGTTTTGTGTGTGGAACTGTATATAACTTTATATAACTATGTAGAACTGTATATTAGTGCATTTGAACTTGACTGACTTGGACATATAAATTAATTATGTTGTTGTTGTTTATTATTTAGCGGGCAATATCCCAATAAAGCAGGATATATTTTTTGTAAAATTCTCAATTCTTTGAAATGCTTTTTAGTTGAATATCGTCACCTTGTGGTCAAAGAAAACTCATATACGTTTGATCATATATTTATTTTATGGCAAGATATTACAAGTAGCATTGACTGTACAACAGCGGAAGGATTCCGAGACAGTGAACTATGAGCACATTACAGGTCTTGCTCAGCAGAAATAGATCAATTCAATATCATACAGTAGAAAGGAACACGCATGTTTAAGGCGGGAACGGTCTTCATTGAAGAGTTAATAGAGACAAGGTATAAATAAGTTAGAATTGAGGGCGGTGGAGGAAGAGCAAGACAATAAGAAGAGTTCTAGCCTTTGATATAATCTAAAGTCGGCAACCTTAACTATAAAGCATTCTTTCTAAAGCACGTAATATGCCCTAAGCACCGCATTGCTGACTGCAGACTTTGGTTCCTTCTTTCAATCAAAAGCACTGCTACTAATTACAGTCTAAAGCCATGGGGTATTGGGAGTAGGAAAGTGGAAGATAACAAATTAATAAAAAGGACAAATCATAAAGAAATGATCATTCACAAATGAGTTGACTTAAGATAAAAATCGATGCTTTTAACAATATGAAATCCAGAGGAAAACCCATTTACAGTAGATATTGCTTGAAAACACTCAAATTTACATACACATAAATTATTTTTTCTCAGCAAAGAAATGTCTAATCTACATGAGGTATGCTTTGCCATTTTTTGCCATTTCAGACTAATGAACAACTAAGAAAACATATACACAGGTGAGTACCCCCCCCCAACTAGGTCTCCTTAATATTACCCACAGTGCAATTGTTTTGTAACTCATGGACATGTAAAATTAAAAGCTTAAGTAGACAAATAAACAATATACTTTGCCTCAATTGGACACAAATCAACTCCTGTACATAATATGACACACTACAGATATATGCAAATACATGTATAACATCATTTGTCCAAATATACAGACTATTTTAATATAAAATACCTGAACATCAAAAATGAGCAATAACTGAGAACAGAGCAATAAAATTAAATAAATAAATAAATAAAAATAACAATTAAGTCAGAAAATGTCAGACAAACACTTGCTCTTAAAGTGCAGTAAAATCCTAAAGAATTTACGAGGTATGCTTTCAAAGTTGGCTTCGATGTTGAATGGCTAGCGAGACTCTCAAACCCGGTTTAGACCCTGTCGCAGATGACAGTCTCAACCACGAAGGTGTTCTCAAAGTGACGAATACTATGGCATCTCTTTGTTTCGCGCCTGTCAATACCTGGAGAGAAAGAGTATTCACTTCATTAGAACATGATTGTGAGTACTAAAGTGTAATGGCCGTTTTTGTTGAAATTCAGGTTTTTCCAGTGTGGTCAGTTGTGTTGCCTGAATGGACTAATTTGGTGCAACACCAACTGAAAAGGAAATCAGTGGGTGTTATTGTCAAACTATAAATCCATAAGCTGTATGGGGGAAGGGTAGTCTAGTGGTCTAGGTGTTGCACTCCCAGCCTGAAGGTCATGGGCTTGAGACCCAGAGTTGGCCTACCTGTAAGCATCCTTGAGCCTTGAGTAAGATACCTAACCCCTACCTGTTCCATGTAAATGTAATAGTAATAGTAATTGTAATAGTAATAGTATATACCCAGGAGGAAGGATTGACATAACAAGCTAGCCAGCCAATTATCAACTACGCAGGGTTACTTCCCTCACTGTCCTAGCTGTGATTCATGCAGGCTAAAAAAGGGCTGGAGGGTCCCCGGCTCAACCCACGTACATAATCTGAGAATGTAATCATGAAGGTTTCTACAACGTGGGAGGCAGCCGGAAGCTGTGTCATACAGGCACAGGCCCATGCACGGATCGCCGGATCTCTCATTGACTCACTGGTAAGAATGCGTGTTGCGCGCCAAGGTACAGAGAAACGAGGGCTGCCATTTGTGCACGTGTCAGCAGAACCCTGAGTGAAGACTAGCATCTCACACTGCACGTGCGCGCGCATCTGTGTGTGTGTGTGTGTGTGTGTGTTGCGCGTGTGTGTGTGTGTGTTGCGTGTGTTGCACTTACGTCGGTGGTTACGGCGTCTCAGGCGGTAGGTCTCTTTGCCATAGCAGAGCCTGTGGATGAACGGACCCAACTGCCTCATGTTTCTCACCCTCCCTGTCACCATCATCTCCTCCTGGATGATGTAGGTCTGGGGCAGGTATGTCCCTCTCTGTACAAGCGAAAAAACCCACAGAGAAACAGTTGTCACAAGGATGTTGATACACTATAGAATCAGAATTACCCCTGTGTTTGAAACCAGCAACACAAACAGGTTTTTGTTTCGGTTTAAAACTCCCCCTCCAACTCCTGTGTGCTGAGTAACTCGCGTGCCACTCTTCCCCTCCCCCTTCAGAGTACCTATAGGCTCACACTCTTTTCTACCCCTCCTCCTAGAGCTGTTTACATACTCAAAACCTACATGTTTCAAAACTCTAAAGAGTGAGCTGCGGCAGACATTTGGGGATTTTAGGGTGCTATAGAGTCTCGAAGTGTACCTTTAAGCTAGCTAATAATGCTTTTGACAGCTGCTTTGCGAGTCACAGCGTCCATGAAGTAACTCACCTTGACGTTGACCAGCAGCTCCCACAGATTGCGCGGAGGCATGACCAGGGTCGTGTTGAGCTCGATGACATAGCACTTGTCCAAGGCGATGTCAAAATATGCCGTGAGGCCCTGGAGTGCAAAACATCAAACATGAGCCTAAAGACAAGCCGAGGGACGTATCACGTAGGTGGCGGGTGCTTAGGGCTAGCAGTGAACAGCTTACCCTGTGAAAGTCGTGGATGATGTCCGCTGGGTCACTCCCCCCGAAGTGGGGCATGGGCACGCTGATCTGCTCATAGTTGTCATCCAGATAGATGCCAACGTTCTCCTCCAGTTCGTGACGGCCCCTCATGGGTGCGTACACAGAGTCCTCGTACACAACCCGGCAATGGAACAAGCTGTCCTCTGGTACCTGCTAATGAGATGTTACACAATCGAGTTAGCCTCACTTTCAACATTAGCTATACCTTGCTGCCAGGTATTCATATGGCTATAACATATTGTTGATGTATGTATGTAAATGTAAATATATATGTGTTTATATATATATATATATATATATATATATCATCCATGTAAGTTGAGCTAACCTGATGAGGTAGGAAATAATAGCGGTAGACATAGATGGAGGCCAACACCAGTCCAGACATAAGGACCACCAGGCCGAACGTTAGGCAGCACAAGCCGTTCAGAAATGACTTCTTGGGCCTCAAGGGTAGAACAAGGTCCTCCTGGTGATAAGAAGAAACATTACATGTTACTTTTATGTTACAGAATAGGCTAGGGTTTATTAGGAAGAGTTCACGTGCTTCGGGAGAAAACGTGGTAAAGTTAAAACCCACTGTGATATAAGAGAACATGCAATGTAACTACAGCTGGTCTCGTGTATATGCCAATGCCTAACGTACGTGAGCACAATGTTCTCTCACACTGCCACGCTTTCCTGTGAAAGGTCTGTGCCGTGCTGCTAATTCTGTTAATTGGCAGTTGCCAAGTAGCTCCTCAATAGAGATGTGGCGGGTGTGGGCTGGATTGTGAGGAGCCGTGCCAGATGTCCACCCACGGTCTCTCAGTCAATCTGCTTCCTCTCTGTACTACTGTTGCCATGGCGAAGGAAGGAGTAGGAACCAGATTGCGCCAGGCTCTGACGAAGACACTGGCATGTGGCTGTCTAAGACATCTATTCTTAGACAGCCTGCTTCCACACTCCATATTTGTAGATATCTCGCTGGCACCCTCAAAGGGAGTTAAAATGGGAACATTTGCGTAAAACAGGACTCCCAAACGGAGGCGGAGTGTGCAAATATTTATATATTTGCACACTCCGCTTCTGACGTCTAGCCCACACACTCGACCAATTATATCTGTAACATTATAACTATAGTTTTACCTACGTCTAATGACGTGGTAAATATGTACAAACGGCTATTAGGCTTGGATGTGTCATGTTTAATCTATTGTCTGTATTTATATAGAAATGTTTAAGTCGCTTTGCTCATGACTACAATGCAGTTTGGCCAGATCATATTTATCCTAGTCAAATAATAAATAAATGTGTAAATTGAGAATATCTAATCCTATTTTTTGCCAATTTAATTTGGTGTATAATTTACAGCCAACTGTGATTATCTAATGCCCTAGACCTCATGTGACAGGAAGCAGATGCATGTCACATGAAAATTGCCTTTGGATGAAAATATAAAGTCTAAATAAGTCTAAAAAGTAATTTGCAATGGTCACGTCAGTCTCTTTCTCTTACACACGACCACTATTAAAACATGACATGGATTAGCCATCCTACGTCCCAGTTCTGTCTGTCTTAATGCGCTACCTGCAGCCGTCACGTGACAACACCTCAGCAGTGACATAACGAGTGGCGCAGTGTTGTCAGGGTTGTCATGTGTTCTCTCTAATCTCCAAACTACGGATTCTTTTATAACCAGTTCGCGTAGGAGAAATGTAATTTTGGGGGGGAAATGACATTATGAATTCAAAATTAATCGTCTTCTTAGGGCAGTCCTCCAAAGACATGCAATTACAATTTCTCCCATCTGCAGTGTCCCCTGCGCCGAAATTGTGACGTATGTCAACATCCCTAGGCTACATTTTAAAGTAGCGATTTCAATAACGACTGGATATTGCACTGCACATCGCAAAGGCATAATGCAGCTGAATTCAGTACCATCGCCAGATAATGCTTATAAGTTTAGTTTGGAAATACAAGTCTGACTTATTAAGCAAAACAGTGTCGCCACAAAATGCCCTGGTGACTGTATGAATTAATGAAGCATAAGCATAACAAAAGCATGGTTTACATGCAACACATGAATACATTAAAATAGGAGAAATCATAGAAACTCACATGAGCTTGAGGAATAACAATCTTGTCTCCATCGTTCTCCTTCTCGGGCTTCTGCGCCGAAACGGTTTGGAAGGTAATCTTCACCATGTCTCTATACTGTTTTTTCTTTGTGTTTTGTACACTGGTTTCATCTCCCGAACTGGGAAGATTATATACTGGTGTCACTATCTCGCCCCCGCCAGTTTGCACGAGCCTTCTGACGCCAGACGATCTTACGCTGTGGCTGTGACGAACAAGCTGTGTGTGGGCCTGGAGGGTAATCCTCCTCGCCAGTATGAAAGTAAAAGTCCTCGTCCAAAAGAACGGTTTATATCAAAGAGTATTTGATATATACTCCATATTCAACATACATTTTAATTTTCTTAGATCATATCAAATTGTTGTATGGATTAATTATGTCTTTCTTTCATGTATTCTGGGTTTTATCGATGTCGACGTTAACTAGGTTTCTTAATCTGAAAGTAAACACCACATATGGAATTGAGTTCCGTGTTTTATTTAAAGTTGCGTATCAAATCTGTGCAACCCCTCTTTAACACCCCGATCATCCGGAAATCTAATGATTTATTCTTTCGCCGTCACAATTTTCTCTTGCTGAATACACGATGAAGATACAAAATGTATTAGGAAGCAGCAGGCTGGTAGTCTAGTAGGCTAATAGTAGCAGTAATTACAGAACAAAAAGCGCTCCATTGATACCAGTTTCAATATTTCAATAGCATTTGTTGTATTTCATCATTCATGATAGGCTATGTAATCCCGCCAGTTTCATACAGTAGCCTACATTGAATAGATAGGCTTGTTATTCATTTCGGCGCTGTGTGTGATACAAAGTTGACTTTCATTTTGAATGAAATCCTGCTTAAACAGAATCCTGCAAATGCATGTCTAAATGATAACATACCTGTTTGCAAATAGAGCTAGGCCTAATAATAATATAATATTTAAGCAGATGTTGATGTTTTTTTAAACACAAAAATTAGGCTTTATATATATATTTATATATATATATACATACACCGATCAGCCATAACATTATGACCACTGACAGGTGTGAAGTGAATAATACTGATAATCTTGTTATCATGGCACCTGTTAGTGGGTGGGATATATTAGGCAGCAAGTGAACATTTTGTGTTAGAAGCAGGAGAAATGGGCAAGCATAAAGATTTGAGCGATTTTGACAAGGGCCAAATTATGATGGCTAGACGACTGGGTCAGAGCATCTCCAAAACTGCAGCTCTTTTAGGATGTTCTCAGTCCGCCAGGTGTCAAAGGTGGTCCAAGGAAGGAAAAGCAGTGAAACGGAGACAGGGTCTTGGGCGACCAAGGCTGGCCCGTGTGGTCCAATCCAACAGAAAGCTACTGTAGCTGAAATTGCTGAAAAAGTTAATGCTGGTTCTGATAGAAAGGTGTCAGAACCAAGCGGCAACATTCGATTCTTAGAAATGAAGCCAATAAGGAAGTGCCAAAACTTGCAGTTCCTCGAAGGGCCACTTGAGGCTGGGGGGGTCCGCCACTTGAGGCTGGCACCAAAAGCGAGTCAATCCCCATAGACCCCCATGTTAAAATGTCCAACTTTACAGCAGAAATAAACATGTTTAAAGCCTGGTACAAATGGTCCCTATAGATAGAATACATTTTTATATAACTCATCAGTTGAAATTATATTAAGCTATCAATATATCCATTCATTATACATAGTTAGACAGGAATCTGACACTGCCAAGATGGCGACGGCCCGAGCCAGCACACTTGGCTTCAAACTTCTTCATAAAATCTATGGATGACGTCACAGAGGGTTTGTCTATTTATTTATACAGTCTATGGTCAGAACACACAGTGCATTGCAGTTTGTTGCTTTTGGGGTTGTGTAGCTGCAGACCAAATCACGGTTCCCGTGCTGACCCCTGTCCACTGCCGAAAGCGCCTAATGGGCACATGAGCATCAGAACTGGACCAAGGAGCAATGGAAGAAGGTGGCCTGGTCTGATGACTCAACTGGGGGGGTTGCGAAAGACTGGCTAAATATTGTTCAGTCTCAGCCACTATAGGCAGTCTTACCATCTGGAGAAGACGATGTTTTATATACCCTTGTTTTGAAAATGTTTTTATATGTCTATGCCTGTATCGGTTAGATAATGCTATCTTTGTTATCTTTTTCCCTGTGTCTACAAGTGTTACCATACTGTAACCTTCTTCCAAAATTTCGGGAGGTTTCATTGTTGCCTTACTTTAGATCCAAATAAAAGTAGCTTTCTTAAAATGTGTTGTTGTGTTGATTTCTCCTTTACTGTATAGGCATTGAAATATCTGAGTAGTTTTGGACTTGTCAAGTGGCACATATTTTCCATTGCAAATGTTTTGTTTGTTTGTTTTTATTTACGCTGTTTGACACGGTCTAATGAGGTTTACCGCTTGGTAGGCCTACCTGGGCTATAACCTTTTTTTGGGTAATGGCTGTTATAAAATTAGCCCAGTTTGGGCAAGGCTATCCTCATCTCCTGTAATCTAGTAATAGCTACAGTAGACCACTTGAGACCAGCATGGCACAAAGGCCATACCCAGTGATTGGCTGGTATGAACGCTTTGCTGGTACCAACCAATCATTGAGCAAGGCTTTTGTCCCAAACTCAGTCACTTGATCGTGCAGCCATTTCTCCCATTGACATGTAAATGAGCCTTCATATAGCCTATACGGAGCTGATGCGGACCTCGCTCGGAGCGGCATAACAAGCTTTGCATCCCTCTGCAAGCCTAGCTGGCAGCTGGGACCGCTGGCCATCTGCTCCATTGACAAGTTCTGTTCTAACGGCTCTCTGTAGCCAAATCTTCAGTTTTGGCAACGCCTGGGTTAAACTTCAACAACATGGCCCCCAATCGTAACAACACAAACGGAATGAACAGGGATGATACATTCTGTGGCATCAAGGTGGACAGAAAGGTAAGGATATTATATCGCGAATATACAGGTAATCAGCTTTAAAAGCACATATATAGTAACTTTCTGTTTTTGGTTTTCTAGATTAGAAAACCTCTGGTTGAGAAAAAGAGACGGGCTCGCATAAATGAAAGTCTACATGAACTGCGAGTTCTCATCGCAGACACAGATGTAAGATATATTGTAAAATAGTCAAGTGTTGTTTGAATTAGTTAAACAACAAATTGAACGATTGTGAAATGTAACATTGTTTAATGTAACGTCTGATCATTTTAACTCATAGTTGCAATCAAAGATAGAGAATGCTGAAGTACTAGAGATGACAGTGAAACGGGTGGAGAGCATCCTACAGAGCCAGGAAAAAGGTAGGCTTTAATGATGTTTACATGAACTTTGTCTAATCAGTGTAGAGCTTTTAGCCTTGTGTAGCAATGAAATATTTGTTTTTTTTGTATAGCTGTAGATACAGGCTACTTGTAAGCGTTGCATGTGTTTATTTCAACAGATGTCTTGCACCAGGAGGCGTGTGAGAGGTTTGCTGCGGGCTACATCCAGTGCATGCATGAGGTGCACACCTTTGTGTCCAACTGTCCGGGCATAGACCCGGCCGTCGCCGCGGAGCTGCTGAACCACCTGCTGGAGAGCATGCCCTTGAACCATGAGGACCGCCTCCAGGCGATGCTGACGGACATCGTGGCCGAATATGGCCCCGGCGGCACCAGCACTTGGCCCTTGTCTGAGAGCATGTTCACAGCACTGGGCTCCCCAGGGGGGGCGAGCCTGTCCAGTTCTCTGTCTCCAGCGCCGTCCATCTCCTCGAGCGACGACCTCGGCTCTGACCTTGACGAGACAGACTCGGAGCAGAGCAGTTTTTCTGTAGATGAGGTTGACAATCAGAATGTGTTGTGTTTGCCATCTTTAACGTACTCTACGTCAGTCTGGAGACCGTGGTAGTAGCAGTAAAAAAATACGAATGACCCCACGTTGTTGTTTTGTTTTTAATAAGGGGGAATGCTTTGTGCTAGTCTGTTAATGATACAGTAAAATGATAGCTCTTCGTGTTATTTGTTTTGGAATTAAATGTAACTATAGCTTATCTAAAATGTATTTAAGAATTTAACAATGTATTTAAATAGATTTCGCAATAGGTTTCACAGTAATAATAACAAGTGTAGGAGCTTCAGGAACTTTATTGACCTGTACCTTCAATGAAGGGAGGGTAAATGCAGATGTAAACAACTGTGATAGTTGTGTAAATGTTGTTCCTTGTGTAGGATTTTAGCAACTTTATATTTATAATTGTCAAATGATTGTTGTAACCTTGTCTGATTGCCTATGCCCAAACTCTTTTAAATAAATGACCTTTTAATAGTCTATTTTAACTGTTTGTAATCCCATTTTCAGTGCCGACCCAACTATACAGTTAGCTCATTGTTTACATAAAATACTGCTAGAAGAACCCTAATTCTTGTCCAGAGAAAGCTTAAAGGGTTGCCTTTAAAGGACAGACCTCACTAGGCCTATATGTTGACATGGTTTTTATTAGTTATAACTGCACCATTTGTGTGCTCTTAAGGGTCCCTTAACAGGTCTTAAACTTTTATGAGGTGAGAATGAAAGGATTGGGCCATTCTTCAAGCCATTATTTTAGGTCAATAGGTACTACAAGCTTTTGATGCAATATATGTTTGAATTTTAAAAGGCTAAGAAAACTCAAAATTGCTTCATGTCAACTTATTCAGTATAGGCCTATATGAACAATGTATATATATATATATATATATATATATATATATATATATATACTTCTAACTCTAAAATCAGCGTTTATATTGAGTCCGTGCTTCCCACAGAGTTTCACCGTGATATTTCCGTGTAGCCAGACACGACTTGTTCTGCTTTAGCACCAGCTCACTAGCTACTGATGAATACGAAAAGAATTTCAGTCTTTACTATACAGCCCCCTTCTGCGATCCTTTGCTGTCCAATGGTGTTGTTTCTTACACTAATCATGAATCGACATTCATTTATAGAGGGACATTTGTGGTGTAAACTGGAAAGGCTGGCTATTAAAAGGACAATGTTTTGGTGGATATGCGCAGAAAGGCTAGGTCATTGTGAAATAAAAGTATACAAAAAGAAAACGTATAAACAAATATAGTTTTAAAATACAGCAAAATGTACTGTAGCCTATAATGTATGTTTGGTAGTTTAGGGGAGACCGGATTTTCAAAGGTGCCAATGAACACTCCAGGAGGGCAGTTAAGACTTTCGCACCTCGCCCTGAAATACAAGGTAGGTGCGAACAGAGGGGTGAAAACGCTTTGATCCAACGTGGCGACATCTGCATCTGCAAGGTGATGAGCAGACAGCCTTGGAGACTTGTGCTGTCTAGTCTTTGGTCTAATTAACAAATGACTGGATTATTAGGCCTGCAAGCATGCGATATGAAAAAAAAAAATAGACGTTTCTTTCCTATAGGCCTATATTGCAGTTTATGTTCAGTTTCGGTATCTAGGCTATTCTAGTGGATAGGCCTATCGGTATATCGACTAGAAGGATCTTTTAATGTCTCTCAATTTAGCCATGAACAGTTAATGTGTCAACATGAATTGGTCAACGACCCATAAACAATGAGCAGCATAGCGTGTTGAAATTTGCCTAATTAGCCTAATATACCTGAAGTGCAGATTTAACAAACATTATCCTATAGTGTTAAATGTCTTGTTACAGATTATGTTGACCTATCTGTAAGCATCCTTGAGCAAGCTGCATAACCCCTATCTGCTCCATGTAATAGCAGCATGTAATTGTAAGTTGCTTTGGATAAAAGCATATGCTAAATTACCTAATTGTAATTGTAATTATGTACAAATTCCCTTCAATAAAAACTTACAAATGACACTCCAAACATCAAGCGAAAATGTTAAACATTTTATTTTGAGACATTTAGCATCAGAATAGCCTCTATTTTCAAAAAATAAAAACTGAAATAAATAAGTGGTGCATTTTGGCAAGTGGTAATATAGACCTTTACAAATGTGTAATATACCACAGATAGTTTTCCTGTGGTATATCAAGATATCAGTCCACGAATGGACTGATATCTTTATAAACTAAACTTGCTTCATACATGTGCAATAACCCTGTGCAATATCAATTCACAATTGACAATTTAGGGGGTGATGAGCTTCCACTGGTAGCCTACCATAGAAGCAATTCCAAGGCAGGAAACTACATAGCTTATATTGGTTTCAATACCTATAATTAGACAAGGGACAGTTTTACAGATGTTATACAAGACAGTTTTAAACAGACTGAGATGTTCTCCTCATATGATATGGAACTTAGACACCATAGACTGTCAATAGGTTTTTTGCTTGGTAGTCTGGTCCTTTTCCAGTGGAAAAGCGCCAATATACAGTGGAAACTGTCAGAAAAGTTACAAAACTCACATTATTTTACAATACTTACATTTATACATTCTGTCCTGGCTGCCATTTCTTTTCCATCATAACTTGAATACAAACAAGTTATGATGGATTCTTTGAAGATCATTATTCAAGATTTTTCGTATAAAATATGTTTTGAGGATTACAAACATGTTAACAACCAGAAATGTGTTTTGGTTGCAGTCAAACTGAATTTAATTGGCAGAAAAAACAAACACATTTAACACTCAAATGCATATTATTTTGAGTACAGAGAAGAAAACAATGTATCTGAAAGAACAAATAAATATGATGCTGTTGCAACTGTTTTCATAGCACCTTAATGCAGAGGTTTTCAAACACAATGTGACACGCTTCATACGCGCTTCATACCTTGACGCGCTTCATACCTTGACACGCTTCATACCTTGCGATGCCTCCAGTGCATGCATGTACAATGAATTAACTACTTCTTTGAACTGCCTAACAGCCTAACAGCCTAAAAATATACAATGAGTTCTATGAACAGACATAAACAGTACTGTGGGTCGCCACCTACAGTTTGAGAACCACTGCTTTAAAGGGTAGAAATACTTCAAGAGAGCAAGACAGGCAATAAACGGTGTAGCTATATCATAGCCAATGTGATTGTTGTCGTCTTCCACTCACGTTGCGTTTAACCAATAATCCCAGAGCCCCGTCCACCGTTTTTCAGGGCCGCTCAGAAGTACCTTCCCCTTGAGTAGGTACTCCTTTCGACCCCGAAAATGGCAAAGAAAAAGGCCCAGAGTTCCTAAAAGGTTGGTTCCTGCAGTGGAAAACCGCCCCTCTAAAATGAGCCGCAAGTTCCATCAGTGGAAAAGTGCCTTATGTGACAGGGACGCAGGGTTTCCTGGGGCTGCCGACCTCTCCTGACTCTGTGTCAACAATGTCTACATCTGGGTGATTCTCAGCTCTGGTGGTATCTATGGCACCATCATAGCATGAGCAGACCTGGAGAAACACAGCCAGATAAAAGGGCCATAATTAAATAAAGGGAAAGGTAGTGTGTGTATATGAGAGAGAGAGAGAGAGAGAGAGAGAGAGAGAGAGAGAGAGAGAGAGAGAGAGAGAGAGAGAGAG
>JAODLI010038954.1:0-18189 GCA_027575585.1 Percopsis omiscomaycus | reverse complement strand
GACCACACATCCACTAACATATAAATGAGAGAGAGAGAGAGAGAGAGAGAGAGAGAGAGAGAGATAGAGAGAGAGAAATTGAAACTGCTGCCATATTAATACAATATCCTATAGGATATGTTGAGACACTGTGGTGATATTACCTGTCTGACTGTAGTGCATCCAGTTGAAAATCACCTCTGGGGCTCTGTACCAACGTGTCACAACATAGCCCGTCATTTCACTTTCAGTATGTCTTGCGAGGCCAAAGTCCAGAATCTGGGAATGAATCGCCCATTAGATTTATATATATACACACAGCACTTCCATTTCATTCCTTGTAATTGAAGAGTTGCAATTCTGCCATTTTGGTTACTTCTTGTGCTGCTGCTAATGCTAATGTGTCAGCATGCTACTTCATAAGTTGCTTACCTTCAATTCACAGTTCTCATTTACAGCAAGGTTACAAGGCTTGAGATCCTAAAATCAAGTCACACAATCACACAATATGTTTTGGAGATGTTATGCTAGAGTGGCAATACATTCTTGCTTCCATGTTTGTAAAATAAAATAACAAACAATGCTCAGCTATATTTTATTTTGAGTGTGTTAACAAGGTCGATTATGAAAAAATTATATAGGAATAATAATCAAAAACCAACCCGGTGAATGATCCCCGCAGAATGAATATACTGTTAAAAACAAAGAAATATGGTTAAAAATTGTTAAACCCAGAATAACTGTCTGTAGTGAACTGTAAATAAATACTACATTGATAGATACAGTCTGTTATGGTTTTAATGGTGAAGCATTATACTGTAAACGTTTGCTAACATAAAGTGGCTATCGTTGGTTTAATAGATAGGAAAAGGCCTGTGCATCTGATTTCAACAAGCAATTACAGTCTATTTTCTTTTCCATTCAAAATCATGCTGTCGAGCTTGTTTCCATTGAACAGTCATGGTTATACAAGGTAAATGGACTATCGCTAGTAAAGATGAGTACTATTAGGCTATGTGCACGGTTTAAACAGTAAAATTGTTCCTTTAAGTGAATATGTCATAATGCAGTGATTGCATACCTTTGTATTATATTTGTATATTGATTATTCAAATTAGTTCAGTGTCTCTATTTTATATGTAAATCCTACCAAAACTGTGATAGTATGAGGGCGTAAATTTGCCTGTCTGCTGTTTCGTTTTCCCTTCTCAAATTCAGATAATTTAAAATTAAACCCTTTGAACCAAAATCCTTATAAAACCCACCTTGAGTCCTCTTAGAAGCTGGTAAAACAGGTAGGCGATGATTCGGTCATTCAACCTCCGTTTCTTCATAATGTGGCCTAGGTCCTGAGCCACAAAGGGCATTACCATGTAACTAGAGAGAGAGAGAAAGAGAGATAATTCATTATAATAGACCAAATATATTCAGGTGTTACATTATATACTCATTCCTTGTGTGTGATATTTGATACACTGATGTTTTCTACGGGAATATAGGAAGTCATAAAGTGTGTATAGATGGAAAGAAAACATAAAACAAGGGTGTTAAAAAAAAAAAAAAGAAAGAGATAAAGGGAAACACAACATCTAGCTAAGGAAAGTGAACATAAAGAGTGAAATCCATACTGTAAAATAGACTTTATACTACGAGCCTATACTATACTTTTTCTTTTTGGCTGTACTAAAATCAGACAAAACAAGACAAACAGGAGAAAGTTTCCCCTTATGTCTCTCCATGGATTTCACATAAACACACACACACACTCAAACACACACAGTCTCGACAAGCTGTGACAAATGGCAGGAATGCTGCTCTTGTCTCCAAACTCACAAGGTCTGGAATTTCTCCAGCGAGAAATCAGGTGTGAAGACATCAAGGAGGGAGATCACCTTTACAAAAAACACAGGAAGGAAAGAAAAATGTTAATATGAGTGTGTTATCATGTAGTAAAAACACAAATGTGTGTATGTGTACCCATAAACAAATGACACAGAGAATAAATCATTGAAAGCTAAAATTCACCCACATCCCCCATTTTCCTCAAAAGTCAGTGTTCTGGGTGAGGCTAATCTTTTAACATTTACATTTATAGCATTTAGCAGATGCTTTTATCTAAAGCGACTTACAATTAGTACATTTTTACATGGAGCAGGTAGAGGTTAGGCATCTTGCTCAAGGATGCTTACAGGTATGCCACCTCTGGGGATTGAACCCACGACCTTCCAGCTGGAAGGTCCAACACCCAGACCACTAGGCTATCCTGCCTAGTGTTGGGTGCTACATGCTAGCAGTTGGGTGTTATATTAATGTCATGTCTTTAATGGACCCTACATGTTGAAATTCTTCTACCTGCTTTTATGTATTGTAATTGATTGGACTTCAGTTGTATTTAGTCATTTTATTTTTACTTGTTTTCAGTGTGCACATGTTTTTGTCCTATTATGTCCTTGTTTTGTCCTTGATGTTATACTATTTGCAAAGCAATTTTTAAACCTTGTAAATCAACTAAAATAAAAATCTAAAACTGCAATTTGTAGGGGCACTGTATTGTACATAATTTACAACCAGCCTTTACCAGGACAGCGGTTGACAGTTGTGTTGTTGTCACAAGTCGATGACGTGCCGTTAAGCGGCTCGTGGTGTGTGTACTGTGTAACCACCACATACACTTTGTATGTGGATTAAGTTCTAGCGCGATTAAAAATGTTCCCTTGTACTGCCTTGGACAGTTATACCTCTCTCCCCGTGTCTCCCTGCTTCCTGTGTCAACGCCTTACAAATGTAAATAAAGTTTAGCATTGTATGAAACAACTTTCATAACAATGACAACTAATCCACTTTCATAACAATGACAACTATAAACCACTAATCCAAAATGAGTCTCATTGATCTCCATTGAGATAGGTTCATAAGCTTATATGGTCAAAGAACTCCTGTGGTGGATTGGTCTAATTGGTGGATTGGTCTAATTGGTCTAACGTTAATGAAAGTGTAATAGTCTGTCATGCTCCAACCGTTTTCAGTGAAAACACTGATCCATGAGGGCTGCAATATCACAAAACACAACCGAGTTTGACAGGGAGCATACTGTAAACATAACTGGGCATGACATTATACAATGACAACATTTTAGACATAAACCGCACAGTAAAATGGCTTATACCAGGATTTACAAATCGGCTATACATTGAGCACAACCTAACCATTAAATAAACACCATCCCATGTAAGACTATTACAGTCCATTTCAATATTTTGTACAAGGGCTCACATTGTCGTTCTGGATGTGGCGAAGTAACCGGAGTTCTCGGTAGGCCCTTTTGGCGTGGATCAGGGACTGGAAAGGTCGGTACAGCTTTTTGATGGCCACTTTCTCCTTGGTCTGGTTATCAATTGCTGAGCTAAGACGGAAAATGAAGGGGATCAAGGGGAAAAACGATATATGGCTTTGGAGCTATAAAAAAGTAAAGTCTGACAAGTCCTTTGTACTGTTTGCATTCATGTAAAATTTTTGTTTGAGTAGGCCTGATTGCTCAAGGTTGGTAGGACATATTTTTGTCTTATCTTAGGACATGCATCTACTTGCTGTGTAGCCTCAGGCATACAATAGAGCTTATATTAGCAGCCTTTTCCTTGGGTTGCATGCAATAAAACATGGTATCCACATTTAACGTGGCCACAATAAATAGTAAATAAATAGCCTATGCGATAACATACAAGATACCGTACATTTTGCCCTCTTACACTGACAAATACATACACATATATTCGGGAAATTTTAGATCGACGTACTAGTAATCAACATTGTCAAACTTTTCTCGGCCGATCTAGGCCTACAGACGACGTGTCATACTTAAGGACGCAAACTCACCAAACTGTCCCGTATGCCCCCGAGCCCACCGCTTTCAGCGCTTCATAGCGCTTTGGAATTTCCCAAGTCGTTTTCTGTATCTCTGTCCTGTGAAACCCAGGTCTCACTGGAGACTCATTTACAGGTGATTCCATTCCACATATATGCTTATTAATTAAAAAGAATCTTGTTGAAATTTGCTATATTACCCTCTAGTCGTTGGCAGATCTTCAACTACAGGTGGGAAAGCAAAGGTAATAAGAGAAAAGACACACCCTCTTTGGCAACCCTGCCCAGTCTCACCTCGGCCTTGTCACGTGGGTAAGCTGTCATTTTTTCAACACTCAGTTGTCAATAAAAACAGGTCAATCACAGGCAAGCGATGATTGATTTAATGCAGATTACACAACGATTGTGCCTTGGTATTTAATAAGGCTGTGCTTCAAGTGGATACAACTTTATTTGATTTTTAGGTTTATTGATCACTCAGGTAAATCAATGGTCATTGGACAAATATTATTTCAGTTCAGAACTGCATATACATCTTAAGATGTTTGTTTTTGTAAATATGCCTAATTAGGCTTTTGTTGGACATAAATATCGGTGTAATTTCCAAGCAAATATATCTTTGAGGCTTGGACGTCTCATTAGCCTATAGGTCTACTCCATTATTTTAGTTGAAACATTCAGTACCACTATAGGCCAGCAGGGAGTGGTCTTACATCATATTGGAACTGCTCAAAAGTGATATGAGAGCCGAAACGTGGTTTGGCCGTTTTGACTGTATTTTTAAAATTGAAAGTTTCAGTGTTTGGCCTTCCTGTAGTCAAATCAACTTTATGAACAGTAGTTATGAAAGTAGACTAACATATTGTGAGAGAAGGCTTAGTAAATATCCTATAATTCACACCTTTTTTGGTCCACGTGAATCAGAGGTTGGACCAAGGATGGCAACAAGATCTGTCATTGACTTAAGTATTATTATTTCACACAAATCAAGCTCACAAAGATATGTTTATACGTGGCCAAGAAATTAACTATATATTTCTGCAAGCTAAAGCTGCTGTCGCCAACAACTCGCAATCTTCAGTAGCCTACGTCCTGCCTGGGCTGTCCTACTCGTCTGGTTTGCTCTGCCAATCTACGGTCAGTTGCGCAGCTCGCCTTGTCCTGTGAGATCACCACAGCCTTCAAGGAAGGCGGTTTTTCCTGGAGTTAGACTAATACGTGCTTTAGACTGTTAAAACTTAGCTCCATATTGCTCCAAGTTATAATTCGCCTCCAGAATGTATCGGATTATCAGAGTATAACGACGATGACTTTAGCCTACAATGAGGAGTTATTGGAACTCGGACGCAGGCACTCTGAGGTTGTCGTTTAGGCTACTGAGCACCGCGCACAGCTCATTCATTCAGACGCTTGACTAGCAGGTAAGCAAAGAATGTAAAGTGTATGAGCAGTGAACGTTTGTGAAAAGACATTTTCTTGTTATAAACCAGTCGGTACACAGAGTATCGTTTTGGATCAATTGTCTGGTGATGTGATTGCATTGTTTATGGGTGGAGATTAGCTAGCCTACACACAATTACTTTTACAATTAGCTCTTCCTTTGTCTATTGAATTAACTGAAATGATATAGGCCTACCGCAAGAGAGGGAGAACTGAAAATATGGACACACTTGTCACCTGATATAGGAATGTGTAGCGTTGTGTAAGCCAAATGTCAAATGCCGTTCACCTGCCAGAGTTCTGCTGGACAAATACAACTGCCCAGTTATTGACTCAATAGTTTCAGACATAGTCCATTGAACTTGGGTAGGTAATGAACTTGATGGTTTTCTATTTGTTTTAGATATCAAAATGTAAACAAAACGACCCGCCGGCGTAGTATGCGAGTGGTGTAGGCTATGCTAGGCTATCTCCTTGTAAACTGTAATTTTGTATAAAATCTAAAGCTACTGTAATGGGGGACTAACAGAATAGCCTACTAATTTACCTGTGTACCAATCCTCTGATAGACCTCTGGTAATCTAATGCTCGGTGTGGATCCAAGACAATACCGAGTCACTCCCTCTAATGCTGCCAAAACATTCTTGAGAGTAGGATTTAAATACCTCACTCCTGGAGTGTCTGAATGTTTATGGAGGATCGTGTGCTATGTTCGCAGCTGTTCTCAGACTAGGTGAGGCTTGGCCTTTTGTAAGGCATCCTTCAGACCTGTTTTGCACCTGATAATGCTGCTGTGTAGAGAGCGCTTTGATGCCCACTGAGCATCAATCCCACACACAAGGTCCGTTATCAGTTACTGTAGCGACTGTTACTGCACGTCTATGAGCCACGAACAAGACGGAAGGAACTGTTCTGATAGGGGTTTGTTCAGCTGAGCTCAACATGCTCTGTGAATGTGCTCAAGTGGCAAGCTAGTGTGCGTTTAGGCAGCAGTGCACACTATCTGCCTTTATGATTTGCAGACACCTTTTTGAAATACATTTCAGTAGCCCGAAACTTCAAATATAATTCCTTATGCGATATGAGTAAATCAACAGAAGTGTTTCTTTTGAACATTTTTAGAGGTTCAAATAAATTTGATATGCAACCTTTTAAAGATTTTGGCTGCAGATACTGTAAGCCTTAAGCTGAAGCTTAGCTTTTTTTCTGCATTAAAGCATCTGGTCCCAAAATCCAGAAATGTTTGAATAGCTGGCCATCTGCTTGCCCAAGTGTCTTTTCCACAAGCACAATATCACATTACCCCACACTTGATTGTGCTGTACTGTGGAGGATGAAATGTCTGCATGGATATGGTATTACCAGATAGTGTACAATGTCTTATGAAGACCGTGATGGCGTGAATACATTTTTCCATTAATTTGGGTTGTCTTTACCTTACAACATAGTGCTGTTGAGGGTACATTTCTGTCACAATCTGTGCGTCTTTGTATTGTTTGGTAAAGTGAAATAAACTGTTTTAGTCCCATATAGTTGAACTTTATAATTTTTAACCTTTTGAACTAGCACAGTATAGTTTAGGCTAAGCCAGCGAGTCATTGCATCATACACTGTTCAGGGTCAGCTTGGCTTAAGAACTGCCTCTGTGCCATGTAGATGGATGATGTGTCAATTGAGGTTAGCACATTCAAAACGTTTGACTGTGCAACAGCATTATAAAGGTGTCAAGGCCAATGCATCCTTGTCAGTACAAATGGCTGCTCTACAACTGATGCTCTCATGTCGGAGCCCTTATACTTTGAAACATACCAGTTAGCCTGCTAGGCATGCATGGATCGTGGATGGGGCATTGTGATTTATAGATGTCAATTCTTATACTCGGCGGCTTTACTTTCCCTTTCATGCATATGAGAACAGGGCTATGCCAGAGCAGTCAAATCAATCCGTTAGACTGTATCTTCAACAATAGGAATTCTTTCACACACATTTCAGCTGTTACAATAAATAGGGATGTGCAAAAAGCTTTTTTTTATATGATATCGAAGAATCTAAAATCTAAATAAGGAATAATTAACTACTGTAATTGAATAATGTGAAAAATTAAGGAATGACTGAATATGAATTAAACATACTGTAATAAACATGACACATAGCATACACTGTGCACTTCGACTTTATTTTTTTTTTTTATTGGAAAAATCCCCCCAAAAAAAGGTTCAGACAGAATGACTTAACAAATGATTAATCAACTAGTTGGCACATCCCTAACAATAATGTAAACATGTTCTTTACAAGAGGTTTGGTGCTTGTTGTGTTGGTGTTACTCCAACAAAGGGTTACAGACAAACTGGATATTGACCTAACCTGGAAAAGTTTCTGACGTGTTCCACTTGTGTACTCTGGGCCTAATATTATCAGCTGTAATTATGACAAATGAATCACTATTGTAAATAGAGCCAGTGTTTCCTGTTCTTTCTAATGATTCATCCCCTGATTACTGTGCCTTCAGGGAAGGTTTTTATCGGTTAGAGATGGTAATCATTGGGCAGCCACTGCGATGAATCACTGAATGTGGAGTTTACATACTGTGTATTGAAATAGAGAGAGAGTGTGTGTGTGTGTGTGGTCATATATGTGTGTCAAGTCCTGTAAAGGTTTATGATGGAGATATTTTGGGCGTTTCCCAGCCACTGCAGCGACAGCTGGTGGTCCCACATGGTACATTCCTGTGTCTGTGTGTGTGTGTGTGGGGGGGGAGTATATGCTGTAATAGCATTAGGGGGGGGGGATTATTGGAAAGATAAGAACTTGTGTGCTAATTCAAAACAATTGGCTCTTCTCTGCTGTTGCAGTAACTTTTTTCTGAGATATTCTTGAAATTGTCAATTAAAGTCATGTATTTTACATTTCCAAGCATGGACCATCTTGAAATATTTTCGAGGAACGTCTGACGCTGGGACAGTTATGATTAGTATCTAGACAGTGGATTTTATCCCAAGCCAGAATTAATTCCTGAGGGCATTTGGCTGACAGTCCAATTGGCAGCCTAATACTTTCGTCTTTTCGTTAGTAATAAGCTTCTGTCTGCTAGACTTAACTGGAAATCTTCACAATTTCTTACAGTAACCCAACTGACCACACACAGTATGTTCTATGTGATGATAAGTAGCCAACATGGCATTATGCCGATATCTTTATTTTGCTATTTTAGCAAAGCCTACTCTTGCTAACAATCAACAATCGATTACAATGGACTGAATAAGAAAAGCGGAAGGGTGAAACAGCCTGGGACTGACTGGAGAAATAATAATTTTCTCCAGGTTAAAAAATCCAATTCTCCTTTAAACTAAACAAATTAAATGTTAAGTAGATTAAATATAGCAACATGGTTAAAGAAAACCCTGACTAATCTAATCCCTACTTTCAAAATCTAATCCTTTTATATCTATATACAGTATGTTTGAGAGAAAGCTTCTCATGTCAAATGAGAGGATATGGTTAATAGTGCCTCATGTAGCATTATGATGAAAGCTGTAGGCCCATAGGACAGTTGCTTGCCACCAGCCCTTAGTTGCAGCCCTTGTTCCTTCAGCTGGTTCTCTGGAGACTTGTTTAAAACCTCCGCCAGGTCTGATACACAGCCTGTAGCCAAAGCCTTACACCCCCAGCTGCCCTATTGATGTACCCACCACAAGCACGAGCCAAGCCCCACCATTCAGCACGCCAGAGATGTGGATTAAGCAGAAAAGGGACATTGAAAAAATCTTGATATTGTGCTTTTCATGTGGCTACTGTGTGTCATTTTAATGAAGGGAAAATTAAATTTCTCACACACTACTTAAATGTAGAAGGCTGGCAGCAACCTATATTTCAAACAAAAGCTGTGGAATTGAATGCTTGTCAAACTTCTGTAGAAAACAGTGCTGCAAGCAAATGTGGCTATATACTATGTTAGTTTTATAACGTGTTTGAAATGTTGCCTTTGAGACCACACTGTGTACTGAAGGCTTAAATGTTTTACTGTTACCTAACCTAACCTTCTCTAACCCACTGACTTACTCATGCACAAATCAATTCTTTGATTTTATTTCCTCCAATATTAAGCTTTTTATATAACAATCAATTTCATACAATACTTTCAACATGTAGGCACAGTACAACACAATGAATAGCAATACCCACACAGTATCCATTCACATATGTGTATAAACCCATTACCCCTGAGTTTTTGCTCCTTGCCCCAAGCACAGACATTGTGACGGTTACATGTGGGTGTAATCCCCCCATCAGATCAACACCTCCACCCCCGATGAAGCCCCTTACTGTACAACCAGCCGCAGGCCACTGGACAGTTGTCCGTTTGCTCAGCAGAGCTATGCTAGCTATCTACTTGCCTCACCAGATGCTAGCATTCCCTTTTCTTAAAAGACACACCAGTGGATTCTTCTGTGGGGGTTTTATCGAAGCCATGGTTGCCATCGTGCCTTCACACCTTGACACCCATGAACGTTACATGCTGTCCAATGAACTTCCCATTGTCACCATATAATCCTTAAGATAGGATTGGGTCTTGACATTTTCAAATAATTGAATATACGATAAATGAATGATCAATATCATTTGCACATTTATCAAGATAACTTCCTGGGAATTGATTGATTAAAAACGATCCTCCAGCAGTGAGCTTTATTCTACTGTCAATCAAACTAATGGATTTGGGATTACTTTTTTTGTATTTGCCTACATGCAGAAAGCAGGTCTAAAGTCTTTGCTGAGTCATCTTTGCTGTTCACAATGTCTACTGGGGACTGCTATTATACAGGAGTTCATCTGATTCTCAGGTTTATCAGCAGTGTAGAGGATTTGCTGAGAGTCAGTCCAGATCCTGATAGATAGTGTATCGGTTAAATCCCTTTAGACTACTGAAGACAAGGTACTATGAGGGCGGGCGGACACTGAGTTCTTGTCTGTTCAGACTCTTGATTAGCTTGCTATCTACAAATCATATGGATTTGTTTCGTCGGGTTCACAGTCAGTGGCATAAGCATTCAGTGAGCTAACACACACTTAATGCTACTTAATGTTTTCTTAATGCTGTTACATTATTGTATGCTTATTGCTGTTACGTTTGTTTAAAGGTGTGGTAAAGAACTGGCATTTCCATTACCCATTAGCTATATGAGAAAATGAAATCCCTTGAGAAAACACCTGTTCTGTGCTGCTGTTCCTGTCTTATAGGCTCAAAATGGTGGGCGCTCTACCAATCACTTGCTGAAGATCTCTCATCTCAAGCAAGTGGGGTGTTAAATTGTGGGGAGACGACAAAGAGATCAGACAGGGCTTCTTTTTTTAGTTGTAGCCTACTCTTTTACATTTCTTGTCATTCTCGTTTATGCACAATTCTCCAGTGTTGCCTACTGCATCTTTAATAGGAGCAATAATGGCTTTTTTTTTTCTTTTCTTTTTTTTACTTATATTCATGGGTGACCTTACATTTCTCAAATATCACTTGCATGGGTTTACCAAGACCCTATCTGTTTTAATTGTCTGTTGTATTTTGTGTTATTGTTGTTTAACCATGTTTGCTAGAGCTTTATTTTGAGTAGGTTATTTTTGGAGCTAGGAGGATTCAGGCTGTTGACATTATAGAAGTCTCACATGGGATTTCAGATTTTCCTGTCGTGATGTCAGTGGAAACAAAATCTCCTTAAGGCTTCCTCTGATTAATGAAAAGCAGAAGGAAAGTAATAAGCGTGAGGATTACACATTATACTTTCTGGGATGGACTTCAGGCCACCCATGGGGTCCACTGACTGCCTTGGCCAGATAAAGCCTGCTGCTGGTCAACACACATGGTACCATTCTGGTTCATTCCATTGAACCTTTCGAATATTGTATCCTTGTGACATATCCTTGTCTACACAAAATGCTACTGGGATTCAACATGAATGAATATATGACCTGCGGTGAGGTCAATGGCTGGGGAGGCACTGGATAGCATCAGAGCCAGATTTACACACACATGAACCCAATAGAGGTAGCTTTAATTCACCATTCAATTGGCAGGTTTCACAATGCTAACTGGTTAGGCGACCGTATGTTTCATATTTCATATCAGTTTAATATCAACACACACATACAGGTAAATTACATATTCGATTCACATTTTATTTGGCAATGCAAGTCCACTATTCTTACTCACTCAACACAAATGAAAATATATATTGCATGGTCCTTAACTCAATTTATTTTTTGGAGCCGCTGTAAACTTTTTGCTAAAGCTAGCTAACATAGAGGGAGAGCAAACATCACCAATTACGATGGCTCAAGGCACGCCCCCCTCAGCACGGCCGATGTGATAGCTGCCTCCCTGAAAAAGCACCAGGCACTGGTGCTTTTTATTTCAGTTTTATGACGAGACCAGCGAGCCTAAATATCTTATATACACATATAAGTTACCTATAGACTACGGGAGTTGAGGACATGTAAGGTCTACAAATTTTACATTGGTTTCTGAGGGGTTGCACAATCAGAGGAGAGGCTGAGCTCGTTGCTGCCGCACCTCTCGACTCTCCCTTGCAGCTGAGCTCCGCAAATTTGGCTTTTTTGATGATTAAATATGGTCAAATGATTGGAATAATACAGAAATGACATAACACAGATAAGTGGAAAAATCGTAATATTTATTTTATTTGAAAAAAACTTTTCATAACAGCTATGTTCATTGGAGTATGACAGGTGAGTGTCTGCCTCCCCTCACCGCACTTCCCTGGACCTGGAACCCACAATGTACCAGAATGAAATATTTATGTGGTGGTAAAAGTTTCTTTGAAAGAAGGAAAGACGTTTTTTTGCTTGGTGTTAAACAGTAGCTTAACAGGAAATGCTGATCAAATTCACTGCAAGATGGATCCGGAAGGTCTGTATTGAACCCTGAAAAGTGGCTTTAAATTACCCTGTTCTCTGGCTCACATGAACAGACAGACAGTTGCCTTTCTGCCAAACTATTCTTGGCATGCAAGGCTGGCTGTTCACTCAATGTTTTATCAAATAAGGGAGTAGAAGAGAAACTAGAGGAATGGAAAAGGGAAGAGAAAAGATGAGAGAAGAGGTAGCCTATTGCTTTCTGCGCTGAACGGTATAATTAGGTGAAGGACCTTGGCCTTGCCAGAGGAAGAATTGAGGAAACCAGGGTTCTACAATTCCATCTGTTTGTTCCAATTCCAGCAGCTGCAGCTGAAAGAGGAGGAAATCATTTGGATTGCTTGTTTTGACCACGCCAAATCACAAGTCTGTATCGTTGTTTGGATCCTGTCAGCTCTGCACGTCTATGAACATGTAGCCTAGAACCTCCATGAGAAGAGTTCTGCATTAAATACAATGTATTTTGTAATAAGATTAATGATGATAATTTGTGACGATAAAGTGTTGTTTGGCAACACAAAACTGCTATTGAATGTATTTTGTTAAACCCATGACTCTGCAGGTTCCTTATTTCAATATCAAGTCCTTCCTGCAGTAGGTGATAGAGCAGCAATTTACAGTTGTATTAATTTTCAATTGTTTCTCAAAAAATATACTTACCATATACTTCCTTCCTTACATGTCTACAAAACCAGTCTCCGTCTCTGGTGGTTAAAGGGACAAGCACAGAATATTGCTGTGGATGGTACAGAAACAATGTTGTTTTGGAAAACTTGTGACTGTGGTGGTCTAGATTCTTGCTTCTAAATTGTCTGTTCTTATAGGCGAAACAACAATGTCTGACTGGTGTGCCAGCGCTAAATTTGGCTTCTCACGCTGTATTGCGAACACGCTCATCCTGATAACTTGAGCGAAAATGTGCCTACAGTTGGTGAAAAATGTCACATGGTTGATTACGAGCCCTCAAATCTTTTTTTGCCTACATGCGGAAAGCAGTTGATTTTTTTCTAAAACATTGCTTGGAGGTTTTTGAAACTGAAAAGAAGGGACCCAAACAGAGCAAACATATGTTAGATCTTGAAACTTGACCTGTCGGTCTGTGTCTCTGTTTCACCCCTCTATATTTTATCTCTCTTTTTTCCCACCAGTAATCACTGAAGCTATAGGAGGCTGGAGTGAAACCAGGATTAGCACGTTTTGTTCCGGAAGTAAAGAAAGTTGTGTTCAAACTCTCCCATAGCGATTTGCTAATAACAAATTCCAAAGAATATGGTACGTACAAAGCTGTACTCCACAGAATGTCATGGTGTTCATTGAAAAACTTGAATGGAACAGAACCTAGTCCAGAAGTGGAGTGGGACTTCAGCTCCCTAGAATGGGACAATAAGGTAGTCGATAATGGTTGGACGGCATTCATTAATATTGTGTTTACATGGAAAAAGTAGTCCCTGAACACCTTCAGTTAGCACAACAATTAAGTTATGAATGTTTTACATTTGCTAGGCTTGGTGGAAGTTTTATTTGAGACACAAGGCTAGTAAATACTTCTGGAATACTGTTCACGGTCGTGTTGAGCACATGAAACAAGGGCTCAGAGACCTGTAAGACAAGAGGAATGCTGGCAAGATTAGAATAAAACATAGAGGGCTTCATTTTAGCACTGTCGAGCAGAGCTGAAGGGAAAATATTTGAGGAAGGAGAAAATAATAAAACACACAGTGGAAATAATCAAAGTTTATAAATTTGCTAATACATTTGGTCCTAATATTAATTTCTAGTTTAAAATGCCATCTGCAGTTATACTACGGGCTCTGGTCAATTGTCTATCCAACTACATACAGTATACATATAGCAGCCACATGTTTGTTTTAGTCCATCTAAGTGATTTTTGGATTTAAGTGCTAATCTATGCATCAGCATTTCCTTTGTGGGTACATTTCTGTCTGGTGATACACATAATCTCGTTGCTAATGGGTAAATTATGTCGCCACAGTCACAGCTCAAGTTCGACAAACAGTAGATAGTCACAGTACAAATCCCCATGTCTCATGGCCCTCGACCCAAGTATGAAGACATACGGTAGCTTCTCACAGGGTAGCTCCTTTGTGCTAGCAGCAGCAGGATGCTGTCTTCAGGTGGGGTCTTCTATCACCTCTGGTGTTGTGTTTACACAGATGATACTTCCCACCAAGACACACACACACTGCACCCAATGCATATTATTGTAGTATCACACTTTCACCTCAAAGTGGCCTATGGTGAGTTATGAAACCCACCCTCCAACTTGCAGAAATCCCAATTGTTTTCCTGATACAAGCCCCGTGTGTGTACTGAACTTGAGGAGGCTTTGCTTGTAGTGCGTGTTAAAGTTAAGTATGTGTGTGTAGGTGCGTGCACTGTGTTCTAGTCCGTCAATGGTCTCCATTAGTCCAACAGTAGTCAGATCAGGTCTGTTTGTCCAGCTGCTGACACACACCAGAGACGGACGTGTGCACACGCACACACACACACACACACACATACAGACCATGGCCCTTCACCTCAATGCGTATCCAAACGGATTGTTGTGTTCCCCTTTTATTTTCCAGAGATAATGTCCACAGCCCATGTCCGTCTGCCTCTCTCTCCTTCTCTCCTTTATCCCTCTCCTTCCATTCTCCCCAGCTTTTCTTCTTCCGGGGTGCACAGTTTGACCCCAGTTGCCCTTGACACATACGTTTGTATAGGCGCAGCCCATCAATAGGGGCTCCTGTGGCCAAGTGTCAGATGTTTGGTCCTCTAATTGAAAGCAACAACAACCCGGGGGGGGCGGAGGTTGGGTGTCTCGACATTCACATGGTGATAATGCGGCCTACAGCCATTGTTAAACCTCAGTTTTTTACGAGCTTATTGGGGGAAATGGTTGTATGTGTACAAGGTGAATTTGTGAATGTGACGAGTGCTGCTTTTTCTCAGTGAAGAGGATGTTAAAATAATGGGTTGGGAAAGTTGAAGTTATTGATGAAAGAAACTTGAATAATCCTCTTGAGTCGTTTTAGAAGGCCTTAATTTCCTAATTGTCTCATACTATCTTACATTTTGTAGTTTTGTGTTATGGTTTGACTAGGGAACTTAAATGTGTTATACCTTCAACTCTATATCTTCCTCTACTTGCTGACATTTGGGAATCGTTATCAGCCTCTATTGACTTCCATTTCTTCTCAGAAACATACTAATGTGAATGCAAAGCTGATCTACATTATCTTCTGGTTGTATGTATTCTCAAGGTATCAATCAGGTCAGTCATCAAAAGAGAAAATAAATTCTTGTAAATTCTTGCATTTACCAGCTGTTCTTATCAAATGCATCCAATGCACTGACCGGATTAGATGGGCCTCTTATAGCTTTTAAATTTACGCTATACAAGCAAGCCATTGACAATGAGTCTGCACGTCTGTTGGTTTCCCAAATGTTGAAGAAAGAATAACAATTTAAGTAGTACATTATCTTTTTTACATCTTTTTTACTATATAGTCAGTTTAGAAGGCTCTAGTAAACGGCTAACCCGGCATATCATAAAATAACATGTTAGCGTGTTAGCCTGATAGTTTACAGTAGTTAACCATTTGCAGCTTTGCAGAATATTCACGACCGGGTAGTTTCAGACGTCTATGACTCTCCTGACATGTGCTGTCTGGTTGAGAAGAAAGTGTCTGCTTTATAGCTCGAGTAATTAATCCTCGTCATCAGCGAGATGACCCTCCTTTTAATAATTTATCCTCAGCAGGTTTTGACACAAGGCTGGATTATGCTCTTTGTTTTCTAGTTTCAGCATCAATGCCAGGTAACCCTAGGAGTCTACATCCCCTTAATGGCCACAATAAAGTGGTTATTTGGTCCTCCTACCTAAAAGCTAGATAAACATTTAATAGTTTCTTTATTTCCTCAGAATGACAAAAAAAAAACTAAATGCAGAGCTTACATCTACATTTTACAGGATGGGGGAGGATATGCTTCTCTCATGTGTGTCACAAGCTTTTTGTTCCATTCCATGTGGATCATTTTGGAGATTCTGTTTGTCTTTCGCTCTTCTGAACACAGCCAAAACCATAACATGCTGGCCATCGGCCAGGCAGAGAACAACGGGGGTTTTGGCCCCTTGATCATAATGGGTTCTTCTCCACATGGTGTTGGGCTTGCATACAGAACATTGAAATGTGTGTTTTGCTGACCTTTTTTTGTTCTCCATTTGGGACGTCTCCTGTTTATTTAATTTTTTTACGCGTTGCTGTTTTTCTTTTAAATATTTTATTACCTATTCTATGTTTTATGCTCTTGAGTTATTACACACACACACACACACACACACACACACCAAACACACACACACACACACACACACACACCAAACACACACACACACAAAAACACACTTGCCACCATTCTTTCTTGTATTCTGGCCCCTCATTCTTGGGTTTGTTAAGTCAGGCCCCCTCCCATTTGATCAATCATTGATGATCCCAGGTGTCTCGACTGGCAGCCGAGCTCAGGGGAACATGCTGATTGGGTAACTCCCCCCAGCCCCTCCCTCCCTCTTTTTTTTCTTCCTGCGCTCGAGCCAAGATCAGAGTTAAATCTCTTTTTCTCCCCTTTGTCCTCCTCTGTGCCCAGCTCTCGCTTCCATTTCGTTTCTTATCTTTCTCTTCAGTTCTCTCTCTCTCTCTCTCTCCCTCGTTGTCTTCTACCTCGCTCTCCTGTCTCTGCCCACTAGACTTCACAGGGCCAACTTCAATTAAAGCAGCTGTGGGGATCCCTAAGCCATTAGCCATATTAGTGTTGGGTCTATGCCTGTGGCCCCTTCTCAAACAAAGACCCATTAATGCCTCCTGGAGCATTTTGGCTAGCGTTGCGTTTGTAGACGCAGAGTCTTCCAGAAACAGTCGGCGGTTTCAGTGTAATAGCTTTATAAATTAATACATTATGTGGTGGCCTCTTTTCACATTTAATTTTATGTTTACAAAGCGAGACCAGCAAGCTTTTTATTGCATTTTGTAAGATGTCAACATAGTGTCGTATTTTCAATTAGATTTCCACGGTCCAGAGAGGTTATGAAGATGCCATAGGGAATATATTAGCATAAGGTGCCATTGTCAATCATCACTTACAGACAAATACAGACATCTGCATAGATATTGCAGCGGTCAGGTGATTAATTACGTGGAGGAAGTTCTCGGTGTGGAAGGTCCTATCGTACACTTAACCTTTTGGCAATAATTCCTTTGTCCACAGGTCAAAGTCACACACCTCAGATTTCCAACACAGCCAGACTCAACTCATCAATCATGTTTGATTTTCTGCCAGAGGCTTAGATGGCAGGATAATGTCAGCGACTGGAATTGTGTGTGTGTGTGTGTGTGTGTGTGAGTCTCACATGCGCGGTCTCGAGCAAGATGGAGAGAGCACACTCTATTAAGCATTTGACAATTGAAGACCTCCCACTCTAAAAAAAAAAAGGACCTGCTCGGATTGTCCCCTCTCCCAATCCCAGAGTGCCGAGGGGGAAACAAAGGCGTGTCCAGGGGGCGGGGAGGCGTCCATTTTCTTTCTAATGAAGCTGTCTGTCACACAGCTCGTTGACAGAAGGCCAGGATATGTCTCCCACCTGCTTGTACTTCTAAATCCTGTGGTTTGGATGCCAAAAAAGGATTCTCATGTAGCGAATGGCTGCACTGCCCGACTCCGACAGTTATATGTGATACCATCACCTGTTTTAGAGGAAGGAAAATATTGAACATAAAACGATCTTTATAAAATATTATGATAGTATTATTTAATTATTTAATGGGTAGAAAAGCCCTCCCTTTTGGTTTGGCCCCTGGAATTCATTATTGTCAGGATGTAATTCTTCCCCTGTCAGTCTTAGCTGTGGTATTTTGCTCAACAGTGCGAATGAATTATTGTCCAGCACCATGCTGAGGGGTGTGTGTGTGTGTGTGTGTGTGTGTG
>JAODLI010038943.1:0-18189 GCA_027575585.1 Percopsis omiscomaycus | reverse complement strand
TATATTTATTACACACACTATTTATTTTTAATTGAAGAGAACAATTAGAATTAACCTATTACTCTTATTGTGATGGCCTACTTTCTGTAGATACAGACATAACTGCACTTAAAACAACACAACACTTAGCAAATTATGAATTAGGGTTAGGGTTTTAGGGCTGAAAATGTTAGGGCTAACCCTAACATTTTCACATTGACCTTATATGCTACAAAGGACTGAGGTAAACCTTTATTACACACAACAGTTAAAGCCCCTGTCCACACAGGTGTTGAGATAATTTGGCTCATTAGAGTTGTCCCCAGGTCTGGGTGTGTACACAGACTGCTACATTAGTCGCTCCTATGGCAGTTTTGTTGCATCTGTTAGGGCGGCAGAATTGATGTCATCAGTTTTGATTGATTCTCAGTACAGTATATGCATTTTTGCATCCTAAGATCATAATACTTTTAGCCACTATACACTATAGATATAATGCCTAGAAACACAGATAATGGTTTCTAGGGGTTTACCAGTGTTAATTTTCTGTTTTTACAGATTTACACAGAAAGAAAGTTTACCCTTCTTCCGTAGCACTTCCAGGACACTGAAAAAGGACAATGAATATAAATAATATCAAATTGTTAAACCTTCCTGACTTTAGTATAACATCACATGCTGATCATTTGGCATGAAATAATCAGAATCAGTTTTCTAACCTCTGTTGTCTCATGTTTCTACAAAGCTAATAGATTTCTCAACTAGTACGCATTCTCAAGTTACATCAGTTGGAAAAATCAAATTTTTTAAGGGTATTTTGAAATGTTTAATATGTATAATATATCTTAAATTACACAGTTACAGTTACTTTCTGTTCCACCGCTTACTGTAGCTTACTGCGAACAAGCAATTATGTCTTGCCACGAGGTCAGGGGAAGGAAGGAAGCTACAGTCGAGTGTTTGACAAAAAAGTTTCATTATCGCTTTAAATAAATGTCAATGTAATGGGAAAAAGGTATTTCCACCCCATTGCTGAAAATCAACCCATGATTTTTATTTATTTATTTTAAAAATGTGCACGCCATTGAGGATGGCTAACTGCTTCACGAAAGCTATTTAATCCGTCAGTAAGATCATTGACTGGTGGAAATCACACACACACACGCTCTGTGTTAACAATGGGCCCACGCGGACGCACGCACGCACGCATGCACGCATGGCAGCGCCCAGGCATCAATCACCGTGTGGACGCAGTTTTTTAATAGGAAACAGAACAGCATAATAAATAACCCAAGTCAAGCGTATGCTATTACTAATGATCTTTAGATTAGCCATTATGAGGAGCAAAAGTGCTGGGAGTCACTTAATTATTCTCTGTGGAGGCGTCCAGGCCTTTGTATTGCTAAAAAAGAAATCCCCTGTGAGGAGGAATTGGCAGTGGTGAGGATACAGGGAGGTTAAGAACATGGCACCAGACATGTCGGAGCTGGTGAACACTGTATATAAGCAGTCATTAAACATTTAAATTGTGTGCAGCCCACACACGTTCACGTCTTCTGGGCAGGCTAATACAATTTTAGAGACAAACTTTATCTCTGTGTGGGAGTGTGTATGCATACATTCTATCACATACTGTGTTAAAGCCCCGCATTTCAAGCCGGGGTGTGTTTGTGGTTTCCTAGATGGCAGGCCAATGCAGGTTGTGAAAACAAGTTACAAAAGTAACTTTTACATACATAATTTCACATTACGATTAAATTCATGCACATGTATTGATAGTGTAAGGTAATGCTAATGCTTGAGAAAAATGTTGTGTCTATGTTCTAGGTCGTACTGTCATTGATAATTCCATTTGCGTGTTGTTACGGGCTGAGATACGTCTCTGTTTGTCCTTTTGATGAATGATGCGTAATGGTGGCCTATCGCCATGAGACAAAGCTTACAGGCTGCCCTGTAAACTACCGTCACAGGTTTCATTTGTTGTAGTAGCCCAAATGTCCTGTCAAAACGTCCTTGAGGGAAGAAGTTGAACTTATACCCCTGCAGTAATTGCAAGTGTTTCTGGAAAAAGAGCAAAAGGTAAACGTCTGAAATATAAATTGTTTGGCTCTGCGGGGCAAGAATAGCATATGTCTATCCCTCTTTGCTGTATGCCCTTTTGACAAATGTTTTAATAGCCCACCAGTGAGTGGCCCTGGATCCGATTCAAGGTTATTTTAAGAGCCATCTATTTCACATTGTCCAGTCTCTTAATCAGGGGGCTGAGAAAGGATCTCAGCCCCCTGACAAAAAAATACTCTACATAGAGTAGATTCACCAAGCCGACAGCGACCAACACAAGGCGACACAGACGCAACAGAGGTCAACCCATCATTGGGGGAGGGGGGTCGCAACAATAGCAGCTCCACTCAACCGTACAATCTGCGACTCATTAGGATGTTGAAGAGGGCATGAGTGTATTCAGTATATTCAGGGAGCGTGCGTGTATATTGGTGTCCCATATACCTAAAAATAAACCAAACCAACCATGTTTCACAGGTATCACTTGAGGGGAATGTCAATTAAGAAAAGCTATAGCCTAATGCCTTTTATCTCAGCGTTGCTGACGTAACGGGTTCATTTATGAATATTTACTTGGTAATGTTGGTCCTTTGGGTAAAAATGTTTTATCTGTGAATGGAAACAATGTCAACAAAGACAATATTTAGTATATTTAGTATATTTTTCACTTGTAGCGATTGTTTATGTAATACTAATTTTAAAAAGTACCTTGATAGAAAATACAAATTGTACTGGTCTTTTTCCAAACAAAAATAATCTTACACAAAAGTTACGTAATATAAATAATCTCCTTTCTTCTATCCTAAATGCCATGGTAAATTCCACAAAGTTTCCAAGCTGTTTCACCGTGTGTTCATGGCCTGCACCTCCTCATCTCTCTCAAGAGTGAGCGTTCTCCCGTCGTCGTGGTGGTGGATTACGGTCTTCCATGTAATGCATTTCCCATCTGTAAACTGTCTCCCTCCGCGCGCTCCATGACTGCCCTGAACAGATGTCCCCCACCTCGTGTAGAACACACTGAATTGGCATCAAATGGTTTAAGTCAGAGGAAGATCAATGAAGCAGATATCATTGATCATATATCTACAACTGAGTTTCCACATGTTGAAAAAGGATTGTGTCTAGTGGGAGTGTTATTTCCCATTTCAGATATCAACAATTGCATTTCCGATATGTCAGACATATCAGCAAACCATTTCGGCTATGTGGACGTCATATCAATGAAGTACTACAAAGTCATTGGCTGACTTTTAAACAGGCTGTCTACCTCATGAATATTCAACAAATGCTTTCCGTTGGCAACACTGGCACCATAAATTTGTTTCAGAGTAGCCGAAGTTAAACATGGTGGAGCAAGTGATTATGAAAATCCAAAGGAAATGTTTTGCCATTGAACGGGCATATGCAGAAACTGCCGTCTCAGTATTATATGCCATTATCAGTTTTATACTCCATTTTCGCTTGTCATCTTCTTTCTTCTTCTTTTGCTTGCATTCTTGTTAGCTTGTCATCGTCACCCAAATTACTTTATTAGTTTCTGCTATGTCGGCCAAATTACCATATTAATTTCGATATGCCATATATGTACAATGACATTTTGAGAAGTGGAAATTCCTTTTTTGATATCTAAAATTCAATTCTGACTAGTTATAAAAGGAATTGTAGATATCTCAAATAATTGTTACTAGTATAATTATAATTTTCAATAGTTACAATTATATTTCAGATATCTGAAATGCAATTCTAGATATCTGAAATTACATTCTTACTAGTTACAATTCCAAGGAGACACATCAATAATTTAATTTTGTCTAGTCAGAATTTCATTTTCGATATCTAAAATTCCATTTATGATATCTGTAATGTAAGAACAATTGTAGATATCTACAATGAACATTGGCACTAGTAAGAATTTAATTGTTGATGTCAACAATTGACATTTCCACTAGTGAGAATTTAATTGTTTATAAATAATTCACATTTTTACTAGTGAGAATTGAGTTGTAGATATCATTATTAGAATTGCAACTAGTCAAAATTACATTATAGATATGTCGGCTTAAAATTATAACGTGTCAAAATTGAGTTTGAATAGAAGTCAATGGTAAAAGTTTACTAGTTGTAATTAAGCTACAGATATCTACTATGAACATTTCGACCAGTAAGAAATCAATTGTTATCAAGAATTAACATTTTGACTAGTGAGAAATAAATTGTGGATATCTTCAATTAGAATTGCTACTAGTCAAAATTAAATTATGGATATGTTGGCTTGGAATTCAAACAAGTCAAAAAGCAACTGTTGATATCTACAATTACTATTACTGCTACTGATTAAATGTTAAAAATGGCTTGCCATAAAACAGGGGAGACATAGACAAGATTAAAGAAATTGAGGAATCGAAGAATCGATAAGGAAGTAGGCTTAGTATAATTGTACACTGTATGTGTGTGTGTGTGTGGCGGCAGGATAGTCTAGTGGGGGGGGCAGGATAGTCTAGTGGTCTGGGTGTTGGACTCTCAGCCGTAAGGTCATGGGTTCTAGCCCCAGAGTTGGCCTACCTGTAAGCATCCTTGAGCAAGATGCCTAACCTCTATCTGCTCCATGTAATTGTAAGTCACTTTGGATGAGAGAGAGAGAGAGAATATTCTAGATCTTTCTTCATTCCTCCTACTGCTGTCTTCAGGTACCCCTCTAAGAGTATGGATCTATGCGTGAACATGTATGTTGCTAAGAATCACATTTCTTTGGCAGCGAAGATGTTTATGCATTTGCCTACAAAGGTGTGTTTATACACATCTACACAACAGTTGTTGGCAGCAGTATTCTTTCCTATGTGTGTTGAGATATATGGTCTACGTACAGGATTAAACCTCAAAAACATGGCTAAGAACTCCATCTAAGCTATGAACCAGACAACTGCAAGAACTCACCAAGGTAAAAATAACAAACTGGACAAACTGGACAGGGCATATTTTATTCATGATAGTAAAAAACTAAATCAAAAGAACATTTTGAATTTTTACTTTCATATTGTCCCCAAGCCTCTTATGAGCATCCAAAAGCATCTAACTTTTTCCCCATTTTTCCCCTATTTTTAAAAGCAGGGGTATACACACTAGTGGTTCTCAAAGCTATGCAACTGCCATCCCTGCCATCTCTGCCTCTTCTCATCCGATGTAGTAGCTTGCTCCACTGACTTTACATAAGTGCAGTTAAATTGAAATTACAGTTGCTCTCTGAAGGGTTGTTGAATTCAGAGACACCTCGGTGTGTGAAAACATGAATATTTTCTCCAATTACCTGTAATTTAAAAGCTAATTTGAACAACATAAAGGGATGCTGCGGATTACGGATGTTTTCGTTTGAGCTAGAGAACAAAAACTGACAAAATTGAGATTTTCATATCCTGCCCCAAAACATACGCTTCAAGCTAAGTGGTTTATTTCTTTGAAATGTACATTAGCTTGGAAGACCACTACACCTTAACAGATATTATCTAGCATTTTTTATTTATTTATTATTATTCATTTATTAAACTGCATGTCAAATATCCCTCTTGACCACCCACTGCAATGCTATAAAAGCCCCCAAGGTAAGAAAGCTGATTGCCGATGGCTACATAATGGCTTCATCCATGGCCGTACACAGCTTTGAGATTTTTTCAAGGCTAATGTAATAGAAGTCTCAAAGTTGACTAAGAATAACTTAACCTTTGTTTCTTAAAAATAGTACAATGACTGCAAACAATATTGACTCCTATGCTGATGGGTATGTGGGGATGGGCGAAGTTACGGCATTCTACCACAATGTCGAGCTCCGTATTGTTCCATGCACTTGAGCCATGCATGCATACTAGCCCATTTTCCAGTGGTACGGTATTTTCTTGGGATAAGAAAATCGCTAGTCGCTCTTCTTTCTTTTGAAGCATTTTGTTATTTCGTGGGAAATCATTTACCCCTGCCCACTGCCTTATTAACATTTAGACAACACATCTTTCAACCTCTTTAGATTAGCATCACAATTAGCTTCACTGAAAACGTTGGCTTACATTTCCTTCATCAAAACTTAGCATTTAATGTGCAATGCCATTTACTGTAGGAGTTCTTCCCCGTTCATTGCAATGTTGAAAATATAACTCCCAATGTTAAATCAGTGGTGTCACTGTCTCAATTAACCTTACCTCCAAAGTTTTGCTCCAGTTTTGCCTCATGCAGTTACCCCTGGCTTGCTAGCTGTGAAATTTATTGCTGAAGCATAATCATCATTGCATTTATGTCTTCATTTCAGAAACAAACTGAAACGTTTCAAGCAGACAGAGCTCAGCTTTATATTGTCAAGGAAGAGAAAAGGTGATAACAGAGGTAGTGCAGTCACAGTAGCCTGATGCCCACTATGTCAATTAGGTCATTTAGCAGATGCTTTTATCCAAAGCGACTTACAATTACATGCTGATATTACATGGAGCAGGTAGGGGTTAGGCATTTTGCTCAACGATGCTTACAGGAAGACCAACTCTGGGGCAAGAACCCACGACCTTCCGACTGGGAGTCCAACACCTAGACCACCTGCCCTATGTCCATTTGCCAAACTCCATAACCTTTTCAATTATCAATGTGTAGGCTATAGTTTCCCATATAACTGCCACTCAGAGTTTTCTTACATTTAGGTAGAAAAATGTGTCTTAAGAATTATGCAAATAAGGTTGACATTGACATTTGTAATAGTCATTTGAGGTATCCGGAAAGACCAGAAAGAGATAGCAGGAACAGCAGTTGAGAAAAAAGTTGAAGACAAAAAAGAAACGGTAGATCACTTTCTGGACCTCTGTGTTTCAAGTCTGCGTACGGTCCTGGCTTCATCAACAAAGGCGTTTGACTGGTTACTTTTTATGGAGTTTATAAAACTTTTCAAATACATTAGGTTATGTTGTCACCTGCCCTTTGCAGTGCATACCATGCTACTACGGGAAGAATTTATGAATACATTTTATCACACGAATAATTACAATGGCTCACAAAATCGTCCTAGGTCTGAGAACACTCAGTGAAAAATCACAACTGATATATTTTCCATAATGATATAACATGATGAGGTAATAAATATAGACCCCACTCACCAGCTGCACACACCAGCAGTATAATTATGTTATGTTAGCGCTGAGCCTTTAATCATTAATATTGCTTCTTACCAGCCTTGGATTCCTTTTTTGTATTCTGTAGGTTTATATTTCCTCCTACAGCAAAGAGGTCTGCTCTCTCTCTCTCACTCTCTCTCTCTTTCTCCCTCTCTCACTCATACATCCCATTCCATGCCCTCGCTTTCCTATGAACATATAACATTTTTTCATTAATAACAGAAGACATACCAATGAGATTTCTCAAATAACGCTTTTGGGGCTAAATATGTGCTCCATCTCGAATCATTTAGCTATGCTGGAATTCCTTTGAAATTTCTATAATAATAAAAATAATATTCGATCAAAAGTGACTAGACTCGGCGCTGACAGATCCCAGACTTTGCTAACATCAAAGTTGTCCTAATGAATATTAATACTAGCGATATAAACTAATATGTCAGCAGAACAGATTATGACCGAATGTTTTAGCTGGCTCTGTGTCAATGAACATTTCGGGTTCAAATCGTATGTTTGAATCCAAAATCAGAAACCATATGTTTATCAAGCAGCCATCGTCACTTCTCCAGAGAACCAGTTGTCTTTTATGAGTCAATAATCTAAAATTTAACATCAATCAACATTCTTGGCAGCATGCATGAGTAGTAATGATATGTCTTACTAGTTATATTATTGTACTAATGACAAGAGACATGAGGGTCTTCAGGGACCTAGTGTGCCATTTTTCTTTTTTGATTTCAGCTGAATTCCTAGAGAAAATTGTCTCATCATTTGTTATTTACACTGTGACATTTAAAGACTTCTATGACCTTTAATTTAAGAAAAACATGTCTCATCAGTCTCTCTAGACAAAACTAGATATACTGTGCATATGGTTTAGACTGTGTTGCATTGTCATCCCTGCTGATAATAGACTCTGTACAGGTATTGTAACTGATCGTGTCCATTTGATCAGTTGAAAAGGAGAAAAATGTATTCTGTGTAACGCTTCAGAGAGGGTACCGCCACCACGGCCATAATTCAATTAAAATCTATTACAGATAACACAATAAAGCTATGGAGATTATTCCCATTGTGGTCCTTGTGGTCTTTAATTAACATCCCTATCTGAGGCCTTGGCCATTCAAAGGGAGTTAAGGGCAAAAGAAGGCCATAAGAACTCCATAAAAATGCAAATCTTAGCCACCTGTTTAATGCAAATCACTGCAGAGGTGAACTTAAACCAGGCTACAGTTAAACCTTTTTGAAAAATCTCCTTTTTTAACTTCTGACATATTTTCCTGACGAGGGAATGGATACAAATAACACTTAACGAACGCAGTAAAAGTCTCAACATGCTTATTGTAAGGTTTAACCTTTTTATGTAGGCAGTTTATCGAATATTGGTCTGGTGGAGCGACTCCCAGCATGACTCCCAGCAGAAGGTCAATCAACATTCGCTAGCGTACAATCCAAACTAATTATCTATCTATCTTTCTTTCTTTCTTTCTGCCTTCATCTCTCTCTCTCTCTCTCTCTCTCTCTCTCTCTCTCTCTCTCTCTCTCTCTCTCTCTCTCTCTCTCTCTCTCTCTGCCATGGCTGGCTCAGTGTCCAGTAGCCATATACGTGCTGTTATCCCCGTAATGGCTGCTCCATTTTCACAGTGTCCAGTGTGGGGCGGGAACGGACGATGAGTCACTGCTGCTTTCCTCTCCTTCTCCCCCTGCCATCATCTCCCTCTCTCCCTCTCTCCCTCTCTCCCTCTCTCCCTCTCTCTAGTGTAACAGAGCTAATGTTGACGCTAATGTGGACGGCCAGCAGCGGGGCCCGGGCCTTATACAAACTTTATGATGGCGGAGACCGCTGTCTCCCCGCTCTCCTCCGCCCCTTAAAGGACGTGGCGCTTGGCGCACTGCACTTCTTCTAACCTGGGTTTCTGCTGAATTATTGATGAGCGACAGGGGCAGGGTTTGCTTTTAGTGGTCCCGTGTGGGGAGACGCGGGGCTCGGTGCTGCATCTGTCCTCATAATATCATCCCCGGCCGGCCGCCACTGAACACACATAGTCACTCAGAGGCAGCGCAGCTAGCTCCACCCACCCACTGTAATGGATTTGTGGACGGTGTGCGTGTGTGTGTGTCTGTGTGTGTGCGCACTGTATACTGCATGCATGCCCAACCTTTTGAGGAACCTATATTCCTTCTTTTATGTGAGCACCATAGTTCAATTTTAGCTCCTGTCCCCGTGAGAGAGAGAGAGAGAGAGAGGGATATTGAAATAAAGATAAACAAAGAAAGGAGATAACTTTTTGTTCGGAATGGTCCTTAGCTCCCTGACAGCACTTGCAGCATGCATGAATCCACACAGGAGTAAGTTTGTAACACGAGTGAGCAGGAAACCGAGTAGGTACCAAGTAGGGACAAATATTTTAAGTGAGTCAAACGATTAGTTTCAACGCCATACACTGATTCATATTTTTTTATATCTCTTGCTTGTTAACGTTTAACTCTATTAAGTCTGCTATGGCTTTCCTAGTTAAAATAAAAGTTTCTGTTTGAGGTGGGCTGTGGGCATATTTAGGGCCATGTCATTGGTTGGGAGAACTGACCGATTCACTCAAGTATCTCTGACCGAATGCTGTTTCAAGTTTGTACATCAAGGAAGAATGTATGTATCGTTCAATGAATGAGTCACTCGATGTTAACAGCTGAAAAAAGTCCCCAAATACCGCGAACAACACAGAAAATAGACGTAGAATAGAATAGGTGAATTAACAGTGTGTTTAATTTGGCGTTTATCGGGTCTACCTACCAGCACTTATTTTAGTGATAAATCTTAATTTCTGAAACGGTTCGCCTCTCATTCGGTCTTTCCCCGCTAGTAATGTAACTTTGAAAGCAAACTTTGTCTGACGCTGACTGCTGTTAGTTATTGGTTTGGTTAATGGTTTAATAATGTGTGTTTGTATTGATGACTACCATTTTAGGCTACATAATATTTTTATCATTTCAAATAATAATCAATAATCACCTTTCCTGATCCACCCAATAATATACTGTTTTTGATGCATTATTGGTTTTCATAGCACCCTCAATCTAACTAGTTATGTTGGTTAGGTGTTGTAGAAATACAAGAAATGTGTTTTAAATTAAAAAAGAAAATTATGGAGGAGGACCCCCAGACCCCCGCCAATTATGAATCTTCCCAAGTTTGCTCCCCCCCGTTAAAACATAACCAGGCACCCATGAAGACAGCTGTGCCTAATTGGCGGAGAGATGCATCGCTGAACTAATTCTCTGAAAGAATTAGCTCTGTGGCTGGCCTATGCCAGCCCTGGTGGCTGGGAACAAAGTAATTCACACTTACAGGGCAAACAAAAATGCTTTATTATTTAAACCAATGTGTTCTGGCTAGAAAAGCCTTCATCAGGGAATATGAAGTAAACATAGTGAACTACAGTATACTGTATAGTTTATATCTAGATAGTTCAAATTGACCAATCCTGTATCATTGGTAGCGGCACAGAGGACCTGCATGGTTGGTTTATTGCCTATATGTTTTTTCATGAAATCAATGCCAAATGGGGTACCCTTAGAGTATGATTATTTAAAAATCATAATAGTATTTCAAAAGCAAATTAGTTAACATATACACATTTTACGACTTATTGCCAACAATATTTACAATGCGATATCAATAGTAACAAAATGTGTTGCATACAGCACATTTGGGGCCCATGTAATACACAGACAATAATAGAAAAGTTCCATTAAGCTAGATCATGAATATTATATTGCCACACTATATTACACTTAGTTTGTAAGACTGACATGCAGCATTTGGTAGACACTGACATCTGTGCTTTGTGGTTGAGGTTCGTCAGAGTGCATGTGTGTACCTAAGTACAGGGTCATTTTCTCCATGGCTCTGTTCATAAGTTATTTACATAGACATCAATTATGAATTGTGATCTGATTGAGGCTGAGTGTTCTCAGACTTGGCCCCTGTGTGAACCTTTGTGTACTGGGTGGTTCCTGCTGTGCTTAAGCTGAAACATCATGTTTTCAAAAGTTGTTTTTTCTCTATAAATATATATTTTTCCTTGTTGTTTGCATTGTTTGAAGATATCTTTGAAGAGTTTTATGCATATATGCACTGGCAACCTGGGTTAGCAGACAAAACAGCATCAAAACTGGTATTGTATCTTTAAATTTACGTTTCAGACGAGGGCTTTTTTTTAGTCCCACATTAGCGAGCGCTTTGCATTCGTACACTAATTCAAGCTGTGCCCTTCAAATTTCCCAAACAGCAGAGGGATCGAATGGTGTTTGCTTCCAGTTTAAACATTATATCTCCGGCGCATCTGAACGATGAAAATCTAAATCAAATTTGGAGCGCTTGAATCCCCACATCTCCCAGCGACAGGCATTTCTGGCTGTGCACAAACATCCTCGCTGGTCCAACAAGCCCCAAATCCCTAATCCTCGGCACACTGGGCCCCTGTCCACCTCTCTCCCCAGTTTTCTTTTTCAGTTGCTCTCCCTTTCCCCTCCATTTTCACTCTCTCTCCTTTCCCCAGCACAATCTATCCATTATTGGCATGCACAAACACAACCTAAACCACACTTTCTGCTTAGGAAAAAGCCTCGCTGACCGTCTGGTGGCAGTCCCTTAGTTGTGTGGCCTCTCGCCTTCTTGTTTACCCTCGTCTTCCATGTTTTTTTTTAGCCTCCCCTTCTTTACCTTTCCCCCGAATCAGCCTCCCTCATCGCTGTAGCAAACCCACTCCCTGGATTACCTTCCGCCTCTCATCTGTCTCTATTCATCCTCCTCCTATTCTGCCTTCCTTCCATCCTTCCTCCCTCTTCTCTGCCTCTGTCCTCTTTTATTTCCCCTCTCTCCTCCTCCGTCACTCCAACCCCCTCCACTCCTCACTCCGCTCCTTCACCTCCGCTGACCGCGCTCCTTTTCTGCCTTCTCTTCTTCCTCCCTTCCTCTTCTTCAGAACGATCCTCTTGTTGCGGACTCCTAACCCCTCTCCTCCCACCCTCACTACTTTGTTCCCTGTCACTTGTCGCTCTTCCCGCCTCTGCACTCCTCTCTCGTGTCCCTCTATTCTGGAGGGGTGACAGCCTGCTGTCAGCAGCAGACCTGCTCGTCTGAGAGGCCAGCGGGTGGGTGGAGGCGGGGGCAGGTGGAGGCAGGCAATGCGGTCCCCTCTCTGGACACATGCCAGCGAAGACGGTCAAAGCTATTTTGGATGGCAGTTGTTCTGCTTTATTAATTCATTATCTTTCCATTGTCAAGGTGGTTTCTGGTGCGTGCATTTGTGTGTGTGTGTGTGTGTGTGTGTGTGTGTGTGTGTGTGTGTGTGTGGGGGGGGGGGGGTTGTTTTTGAACCCATGATGATTTTAATCCAAAAGGAATGCTCACCTCTCTAGCTTTTTTGCCATCATTCCTCATGGGTACCTTGAGGCAAAATCATCATTTAAACATTAGCACTGTCAGTTGTTAATGTTTTACTCACTACTTCTAATTCTGGGCTGCTCTGCCAGAGTTGCTTCTATCTTTACCTGCCTGCAGTTTAGAGATGTCTTCATCTGCGAATATAGCCCTTTTAAAACGGCTATGAACACTATACACTTAAGGTCATGTGTTAAATGTTCAGTCTTAGTGTTGCAGGCTATGTACTCTAGACCAGCACCCTTACAACATGTCGTAGCAGTTCTATTATTTAGTTTGAAGATTAAAATAGGATACTAGGGGAGCATTTTAATGAAAGTCTCAGCCGGTCTCAGCTTTTGTGGCCTTGCCTGAGTATTTCACATACACCACATCTCATCATATATTGACTAATTTAGAAGGAATACTGATGGTCAAATGGTCAAAGACTGTTTTTTAATTTAAGATTCAGATTCAATAGTAAGGTCAGTTATTACTCTACTACACCAATAAGGCCCTTAAAATATTCTATGTAGTTTTTTCTACAATAACAGTGTTTATTTTCAGTATTGTTCGCTAACCTCTAAAGGGCACCACTTGTGTCATTCTAATGGACCAATAAAGATCTCGTGTACAAATAGAATTCCATTTTGCTGTATTAAAGTGTTAAAGTGGTGCATTGATTCTCATACACCTGAACATCAGTGTTCATTCTTCTTCTTAGTTTGCAAACATCAATGGCTCACCGCTATGCAGCTATGAATTCTACAGTACAGGACCAAATGACTCAATATAGCACCGTTATTCCAAATATTAACATATTTACAATGTGGGTGTTAATGATATTATGATGATATTATGGACATTCCAAAAGAATAGAACAAAAAGAATAGAACAAACAATGCATTATCATCCTGGTCTAATCCTGTCTTGCTCATACGATTTCTCCAGCTATCATATCCCAGTTTGTCATTACCTGGATAATCCTGGTTTCTGTAAAAGGGGTGTGATGTTTTCATGCACAATATGACATGTCAGAATAAGGTATTATTTGGAATGTGCAAGCAATATGCCGTTTACACAGCCATATCATATCCGGAATATTATAACAGTGGAATAACAGCATGCTGGCAGTCGTGTTCCATGCTCAGGCTGAGATGAAAATGAGTAAGTCCAACTGACTCCAGGTTGCTGTGGAGAGGTTCTACACATTGTGCGAAAGGCCGGACCCCCCCCCCCCCCCGATCGTCCCTCCTCCCACCTCTGTAACCCCCTTCCCCTGCCCTACTCCATTAGTCTGCTCGCACGCAGCGGCAAGGCCGGGGCCACCGGGGGTGCTTGGTCTCCAGGCCCCCACAGCTCGGCCTGGAATGGAGGGAGGAGGTCGCTGTGTCAGCAGAAATAAGGGAGGAGAGATGTACAGTATAGAGGTGGATAAGGAGATGAACAACACGCACGAGAGAGCGAGCGAGCTTTGTGGATTAAGATGCCACTGCATCTTAAACCTACACTGCTTGTTTGTTTGTGTAAGTGTTTATTGAGTTGAAATTCTGCAATTTTTCATTGAACATTGCCCATAAAACAATATGCATTTCACCATGTAACCATATTTAGTGTCAAGCATGTTGACTGGCATACAACAAGAATAATCTATTGTTACATATTTTTGTTAAAAAAATAAAAAAATAAAAATACAGTATCCATCTACTTGTAGCATGTGACAATGAATAACCGGTTCACATTTCACCCTCTAGCCAGCTATACTTCAGTCTCCCACAATCAATTATGAATCATAGCAAATGCAAGTACAGCATTGTTGACTTTCAGTCTAGGCCTATACAGGACCCTGGGACCCTGGGAACGTTTATCACAACCTGTAGAAATCCTTGGCTCCACACATTGCGATATTCCATTCATAGGCTTTATGGGAAATGCATTATTCTAGTGAGGAAATATGTATGGAAGGATTTTAACTTTAGCATAGCGGGTGAACACATAACCCATACTGTATGTAGACACACGCACACAGGCTTATACATAGGCACACTCGTGCGCACACAAATAACAGACACGCACCCCTTGGAAATTAAATTTAAATTACGGATTGAGGTTGTAAGGCTTTTTTACTCTGGACATTTTCTTTTCTAGTCGATTCCTATTTCTATAATGCCAACTCTATAATGCCAACCTGAGATGAAGAAGGATTTCTATCTTTTCATGAGCCTATATCCCTACACAGACGGACACACACACACACACACAAACACACACACAAACACACACACACACACACATAATCTCAGCTGCTGGGCAGAATCTGGTGGAAAATACCTTGAGGGGTTGTATTTCAGTGTTGGACAGGCTGCTATTAATGTAAAAATATGAGTGTGGCATCTGAACAGGGACTGACGCTCTCGGCCTGTACAGCTGTAGCTGTGTGCCGCAGCGATTGTGGGCCTGCAGTAAATAATGATATGCAGCGGCGAGCCAGCCTTGCTCTTAAACCAGCAGATCAATCCCAGGAAGAGATACTGTATAGTATATACCAGGGGTTTTTAGTGCCACTATCTCCAAAGGGACACACATATCTGTATACATAGATGGGTTGGGAATTCACACATACACACACACACACACACACACACACACACACACACGCAGACAAACACACATTTATGTATACAGAAACTATGCAAAATGTAGCAGGAAGTATGAAGCTTCTTTCAACTACATGGTTTCTCATATACAGATAAACTTTATCTCCCTCTCTCTCTTTCGCACACACACACACACACACACACACACACCTACACAAAGTGAGGTAAAAAACAGCCAAAGCCTATATTAGAACTTGGATCCCCTTGGATTCGGAGCATATGGTGTGCTGCTCACACATGCATAAAACTGTCAAAGCATTTCATTAAGAAAACCCGACACTGCAGGTTAATTTGTGTTCAGAGCACAGCGGTGTCACACCGTAATAACATTCTGAGACATACTGTACAGGATGTAGAAATGTACAAGGATAGATTCATGTACAATACATAAATATAGATGTAATTTTGATTCTGCGTGTGTGAGAAAAAAAAAAATAGTATATACAGCCACTGCCCATTTTTAAAAAATATATCTAAATCTATATACAATTACATTTATATTTGATGCATATATATTTATATATTTTTAAATTATTTAATATATACTTTACATTTTTTATATATATACTGTGCATATATATATATATATGAATATGCCATGATATAACAGTTGGCACAAAATTGTAAAATAATACAGAGTAAAATATTTTTAAAATGGGATTCGAGCCTTGAAATACATGTTCACATAAAGTCTCAATCCACTGAGCCTACAGAGGAGCCATACATTCAAAATATTAAAATAATACATTTTGTTGCCTGGGTGTTGATGAATGTTTACAATCTCCAAATAGGCTTAGAAAATGCAAATACACTGCTCCGAATCCGTTGGCATTAAATGCCAGGATAACAATTATTTTAAAAGCTAATTACCAACCTTGACATGAGCTCACACAGGATGTGTAAACTGTGACACAAAACAAGGATTTCTCCTCTGCCTTGTAGCTATCACACCTAATTATTTGCGAGTGCCTGAAGGTTGCAACAGAGATTCCTCATAGGAAGAAACATTCAAGCTGAAGTCCCCACAAGACCAGCAGACCAAACATAATACTCACCTGTCATAACCCTAACTGACGTCTGACAACATGACTGACAGCTGTGTACTGTACGTGACCTTTTCTACTTAAGGAACAGTACTTAAAAGAACTTCCTTTTTCCATATTTCAACATTGGATTGTAACTCTATTTTAGTGTTTCAATACTGCATCAGTATTTTATTACAGAATGATACTTCATTGAGGGCCTACATCACTGATAAGTACTGTGGCGTAGGCACACATCTATTACAACATAACGATCCAATAAATTCCCATGTGGTTATATTTCATTGTTTCCTGCATTGTCCCCACTATAGGCTAATCTCTCTACAGTCACAGTAGGGGAATGAATACCACGTTCCCTGCTGGTCTGTCTATGAGCCTCACGTCGCATCCATGTGTACAGTTCTTAACAGTAGCCACTGTCCATTTACGTCAAACCAATTTCAACCAAGCAGTGCAGGGATCATCGCTGCTTACGCATACGAGTATAGGACCAGATAGCGCGCCGATAATGTGTCTGTCACATGAGGCGATGAGGGCACCAGCCACCAGCGTGCAAAAGAAGGGGAGTATTTTACTGCTAGACGAGGGCCGCTGAGGGACAGTGTCAGGTGGTTACTGGTGGCTACGTCCAGAGAGGTAAGCCTCTCAGTGGTCTGCCTGCCTGCTGCAGATGGATGGATATAAGCAGATCAATAAAGGCCCATCGGTTGACGCTACTGACATTTGGTCTGTCCTGGGCCCAGTATCCTTTCCTAGCTCTCTTTTCCTAGATCTCCTGCTTTCACATCCCGCTCTCCTTCGTTGCTTTCTGTTTTTTATGGATGTTTTTTAGTCTGTCTTTCTTGGTCCTTTCTCTCTTAATAATCAAATTTTCCTCCCTCCATTTCCATTTTGTTGTTTCTCCATCATTAGCCACCGAAACTCCTCTGCTTGGCACAGTTTACAAGTCACTCTAGTGTCCCCTGCTTAACCACAACTCATTATTCTATCCTTAAACAGTCAGGTCATAGCTTAAGTGCAAGATTTGATCTGTCTTTGAGCTCCATTACGTGGAATCAAAGCTCTGTTAGATGGACTAATAGCCTCTGTTAGGATGTGTCCTTACAGGGGTTTTTAGTGGAGGACAATTCTATTGGATTAAATTAACTGGTATTTGAGGGAGGGTCATTTTGTCATGGCCCTATAAACAATAGCCAGGCACTCAACCCCTTCATCACTAATGAATTAAGAGCATTACATGTTTCCAAGCACACCAGGGCCTGATAAACAGGACCCGATGCTTGGCTGCAACCGCACTAGATTTGCATACTTTCTAATCCTTATAGTCCATGGGGCCGGGCCTGAAACCTAAGAGACAATGAGACCCTTAACACCCTAAGAAGATGGTAAAGAACCCACTTACTGTAGCTCACCCTTTGTTTACCCAAATTGCTGTGTACAGTAGTAATTGTCTTCAGAAGTGTCAGTTTTAATGGCACAGTGGTCTCACAAATGTTTCTTTTCACTGTTGACTTAAACACTGCAGTGACTTAAGTATAACCTGTGACGGTAATTCAAAATCGTGTTCTATGGTTGTTGGGTAATCTACCATTAAAAGAGAGGTCACAGAGGTAGTAGGTAATTTGACGAAATTAATGAAGAGAAATGGCTTTAATAATGAATGTAATTATATTTTGAAGTTACTTCGTACAGTAATAATCTATTGTGTGTCTAGTCATGAATGGGTCAGTGAGTCTGGATGTTTTAGTCATATGAGTATTTGACCACGAATTTGGGCATATTTTCGTATACACTCACCTAAAGGATTATTACTCACCATACTAATACTGTGTTTGACCCCCTTTCGCCTTCAGAACTGCCTTAATTCTACGTGGCATTGATTCAACAAG
>JAODLI010038922.1:0-18196 GCA_027575585.1 Percopsis omiscomaycus | reverse complement strand
TCTCTCTCTCTCTCTCTCTCTCTCTCTGTCTCTCTCTCTCTCTCTCTCTCTCTCTCTCTCTCTCTCTCTCTCTCTCTTTCTCTCTCTCTCCACCTCTCTAGCGCATCTCATATGCATAGCGTTATCCAGCTCACGTTTAGGCCATCTCTTGCGCTGTGGAGGTGCAGGAGTGATGATGGTCCAGTGGAACAGCTGTTTCTAATAATAGGCACTACCAAACGCACTGATCACCCCCCCCCCCAACACAACCACCACCACCACCACCACACACACACACACACACACACACACACACACACTAATATATGCAGACTAGATACAGATTTGTGCCCTCACCCCTCCTACACTTTCCTCCAGGTCTTGTGAGCCAGCACTTCCAGCTATGTCATCTCCAGTTTTATATTGGCCTTTAACAGTTCCGGTGGCTAGCTAAATGGCTAATCCTTCTGCCAATTACTTAATGCCTTCCTGCTTCAGTGGGAACGACACCTATATCCATCTTGTCACTGCTAGTGTAAGCACTTATTGGCTTTTGAACCTTAAGACTTTTAGTATTTTGTAATGTGTTTGATAAAATGTAGTATTCCTAAAAATAAAATAAAAAGTAAAAATAAAAAACGATTCCTAAATGAGTGTATAGTTTGCACTCATGGGGCTTTTTAAGAACTGAACTTACAGTATTTCAAAAGTTACTATTTTTTTTCTTCTTCTTTCTGTGTTTCCAGAAGATAGTTTTTTAACTTATTGTTCTTTTAACCATTGAATTTTTTTTTAAAGTTTGTATCCCTCCAGCATGCTCTAAAATGCCTGCATAAGCACCTTTGTAAACTGCAACGAATGCTGGAAAGCTAGCGGTGTGAGTAGAATCTTAACTGGAGCTTTGCGGCTCAGATTAGTCTGATAGACAAGTAGCGATGCAAGCTGGCCCCTGCCAGTGCTGTCTCAGAAAGGATCCAGCAATGAAGTATTTTGAAGTGCAGGTTGTCAAAAACGTGGTGGCTGATATAAATGATCTCCATTTACATTAGATTCTGTGTTGCTGTTTTTTGTGTTTGTCTCTTGAGTTCTGCTTGAATGTTAAGGTTTAAAGGACAGAATGATGAAGTGATGTCACTTGATTCAAAGCCCAGCAGCGGATCAGGAGAGCCCTGCCCTGAGGAACCTTTTTCACTTATCGTTAATTGAACAGAGTGAAAACCTCCTCCTGAGTTAACTGTTACTATTAGTAGCGTCACAGGAAATGGTGGATAATTCCTTTCATAGGAAAGGTATTATATATAAGTATTGTATTGGATCTGATGTGCAAGTGAGTTATTAGTCTGCTAGCAGTCCATCTTTATCCCAACGACCTTCTGTGCTCTCGAGGACCTTAAAACCCCGGGCAAACACATCACCTACTAATCAGCTTTACTATTGATATTCCACACCTCTCCTCCTCTCTTCCACTTCCATCCACACCAATTGACATGGAAGAGTGGTTGGCCAGGGACATTAAACACCGTGTTTATGGGCTAATGCATAAAATGATATCCACTCTCATTGCATCTTGTGCTGACGGATGCATTAATCAACACCATGAAGAGTTACAGTACATCCTTGCCCCTTTTAAGCATTTCTTCATTTAACAGTGACAAAACATCATCAATTTAACTCTGTCCCTTGTTCATTTAAGGGCACCTTCAAAATGTAATCTCATAAAAACATGTAAATATACAGTATATATATACTGTACATATATACATTTTATTTAGTTCAAGTTCAAGTATTAAAGTAATTTTTAAAAGCTCCATGCCATTCTAATTCCCAGCTGAACATTCCATTTTGGTTAGTGTTTTTTGGCTGACTGGGAGTGGGAGAATAAGTCAGAAACAGCTGGTTACAATCCAAAAATTATGTCACACCTGCGGCCAAATCTGACTATCTTGTTTAACACCATACTAAACACAAAGTTCCTCTCGTGAGAGTTTCAAATAACATGTTAGATAGATTTTAAAAAGGAGTCCAGCCCTTGCAGGGCTGACCTTAATTAACCACACAATTGGAATAACTTTAAGATTCCAACTAGCATTTTTAAGGGTATATACATTTATTTAGAGTCACTTACCTGCTTACTAAAAATTCTAGTAAAACAAAGCAATATCTACTAACAACAGACAAGAGCAAAACATGCATAACATTCACATAACTGTGAATTATAAAATTCCACGTAACATTAACTGTGGGTGAGTATTCACCACACCGATTGCCACACTGAATGCCATGATTTCTTCGAACACCTACAAACAATGATTACCCTTGTCTATTGTTAGTAGATATTGCTTTGTTTTACTATATATCCCAGGCATCCTAGCGGGATGATGTGTAACTGACTGGTGCAAAGCTAGTGTATCTGAGGTAGTAAAAATAACAGAGAGTTGATACTGCTATTCATCCCGACATTTAATTTATTGATCAACTCCTACAGCAGCAAAATTAAAGTTTTACATTAATATAGTAAGGCATTAGTATAATAAAGTAATACTAAACTAATTTGATAGCAGTGCCTTGTAGCGTACTGTAGGTGGTACAGTTACTGTATGGAGACAATGCAGTACGCTCAATCTGCTGTGACACTATGCTGCACATTATACCATGTTATTGTTGTATTTTGAGAGCACTAGACAGGTGCAGAAATGTGTCTCCCTGAGGCTGGGACATATCAAGCGACACGAAGGCAAGAACACACAGAGGAAAATAAATAAAAATAGATGGACTGATAAAATAGAAAGCACAACAAGGGGATACTATTCAAGGATGGCATTGCCAAGGTTGCAGAAGGTTTTTACCTTTTTATGCATTTAAATGTGTCACACCCGCTGGTTGCACTATTCACCCTGATAAGACTAATGTTAAGGCCAACGTTTAGATGGAAGATTTAGATGTGAAGGAAACCAAGTGTTCAAGGCAGGACGGTCAAATAGATGTATTTACAATGCAATTCCTGAAGAGACAGACACTTACAGCAGTACACAGAAAAGACAAATGGCTTCTGCATTTAATTACAAATCTATCCATCCTCCTGCTCCCAGCAGTCACTTCATTATTATATCATAATCACCCATGATAGAGATCACCGCTATTATCGTTTAGCATTGTCATCGCCACTAGTAACATAACGCTCATACTCACTTCTTGAATGACTTTCTGTGCATACATCTTCATGTAGTGCTAATGGTTATAAATACACATACATTGTTGTCATGTGTTACATTTGTTAAGGTCTGGTCGGTGTGGAGGCTTCTACCATGTCACATATTTGCTGATGGATAAAGTTCAAACAAGCATATATGCATTTTTGAAATTCTACATTTCATTTTGATAATGCATCATGAATGTTAATGGTAGATTATTGTTATTACTACTAGTATAAACCTTGTGGTACCCTTATGGGCATCAATACAACATTGGCTATTTTTGTGCTTCATTAAAGTTATACCCAGGTACCTTTAGCACATTTTAGTAATGAGTTTAGAAGACTGGCTCAAAAGTTTGGCTTCTGACGAGAGTCCCTGGAAAAAGAGAGTCCCTTGGTATTTTGTCCGTACTTCATACACTGAGGGGCAGATGTACTAACATGTTAGCGCCCATTTTAGGCTTAATTTCATTACAACGTGCGCCTAAAAATGGGGCATAGTATGTACGAACAGACCACGAATAGCTAAAACCACATCCCACGTTTTGGTACATCCAACGTGAAATGAAACGGCACGGCGTGTCATAGGCTTTGTTGTCAAATGCCATTGCTGCTCTCAGGTATGAGCTGTGCGATACAACAACACACGCAATGAGGATAAGGGGGTGGGATTGGCAAAAGGCTCAAACTGGAGTTTGGGAACATTGCAGGATTGCTGAGCAAACGGACGGAGCAGGAGGAGAAGAGGGGGAGGTGGGAGTGAAGGGGGAGGTGGGAATGAAGGGCAAGGCGGTCAACGTGACACCTTGACAGGAGCCACCATACAGGGCAGGTAGAGATATGCCCCCCCCTCCCCCGCCTCTCGCACCGGGGAGAAGCGGCTGGAACAGGCGAGCTGCTGCTTTATAAGAGCTGACGTCACCCACACATAATCCACCTCAGCGGTGCGGCGCCCTTATCGCCAAGGCTGGGCTTGAGCTGAATTATTTTGGAAACGGGAGGCGCGCGGCGTGCTAGGGAATGCAATGCAAACCCCCTCGACAGCCCGGGCTGTGAATCATGGGATGGCGTCTCTCTTTTTTTATCTTTCACTTATTTTTATTTAGTCCCACTTCCACTTCCTCCTGTCATTTTCTTTTCTCTTCCCCATGATCATTTATACAGTAGCCTACAGTACACACACCTGCATAAATACAGTATACACACACACACACACACACACACACAAACACACACAGCACAGCACATACACTTAAAAAAGGACACTCTGGACAGGAAAAGGCAGAGTTTAAAATGCTACCCATGAGTCATAAAAACAATGCTGGATGCCGGATACCTGATTCATGTTGAAGTTTGTGTTGTGTGACTAACCTTGCCGCCTGTCCTCTGCCTCTCTCTCCTTTGCTTTTGCCTCAGGACTACACCATCACCATGTATTTCCAACAGTCTTGGAGGGACAAGCGTCTGTCCTACACTGGCATCCCTCTCAATCTGACCCTCGACAACCGGGTGGCAGACCAACTGTGGGTGCCAGACACGTACTTCATAAACGACAAGAAGTCCTTTGTTCATGGGGTGACGGTCAAAAATCGCATGATCCGGCTACACCCGGATGGAACAGTGTTGTACGGGCTCAGGTGAGAGGTGTTTTCATGGTCTTCCAAGTGGGTTAAAGTGAATGGAAAGGTAAACTGACATTTTGTGAAGGCAGAGCTTAGTGGGAAGAGTTATTCATGCTTAAAACAATCCTGATGCTGCTAGCTCCGCCTCTACGGTCCGCGCCGCTTTACATATCAGTCTGGGCACTCTCAATTGAAAGCCAGGTGGTGCCAATAGGTGTCATTCAAATCATTGGACCACCTTTTAACTAATCAGAACAACAAATGTTTGGCAGGTGCTAGCTAGACACTGATTAGAACAGGGGTCCTCTACCAGGCTGACAAACGGTTTTCAATCGAGAGTTCCCAGACTGATAAAGAGGAGCAAATCATAAAGGGGGAGCTGGCAAAAAGCTGGTTTTAACAGTTAGGTTATTATTCAGACAAATGCTGATAACATTCCTGAGTGATGGCTTGTAGAATCACATGCTTTTCAAATAAGGCAAAACGTTGTTTTTTTTAACTATGGCAAAATACAATGAGTTTCAAAGTTCACATTTTACCATCTTTAAAATACAAACAACCAAATGCTAACCTGTGGAATGGTAAAGGAACACGATTTGCACAATAGGAACCCTTTAAAAACACCGTGTTCTGCTTTCAACGAATATGCTGGTTGGCTTGAGGCATCAGTGTCCCATGAGAATTGGGAAACAGGTCTGCGTGAGTGTGTGTACATATCTATCATTTAGTGTATATATAGTATCCTCTTATACTGTATGCATTTATATCCTTACATCCACATCCAAAGCGCTTTACAATTACATGTTGCTATTACATGGAGCAGTTAGGGGTTAGGCATCTTGCTCAAGGCCATATCTGGGGCTCAAACCCACGACCTGCCGGCAGGGACACCTAGACCACCAGACTATCCTGACTATCCTCCATCTTTCGGTGACTCAATTTGATCTTCTTGGTATTAATTGAGTAGCAGTAGAACGGGAATGTGTTTATAGAAAAACTGCAATTACGGTACTTTGTGCTTCATGATTAGCTCCTCATAGAGTTCCATGCCAGAGAGGGCCAGGTGGTGAATCATTAATGGAGCTGCAGACTCCCCTGCAGTCCCCAGCACACAACATGCTGCTGGGCCTGACGGTGCAGTGTGCTCACAGTGCGCTCACAGTGTGCTCACAGTGTGCACGTGGTCCTGGCCTCTGCGGTGCCAAGCTATGCTGAGTGGGAGCTGTGTTAACTAAGGGAGCTGAGGGCCGTCACTGTCAATAATGCAGCTTCTCCACTTCAAAGGCATTCTCTGCTCGGTGGGAAAGGAATGATGACTTGACAGTTTTCAACTGAGATGCACTCTTTCTGTAGCTGTGGGAAGGAGCCGCATGTTAATAGGCTGCTCACATAGCAGTGCGGTAAGGACTGTCCTGGATTGACACTTGGTAATGAGATTCCTTATCATTGTAACACGCAGACTATACAATCAATTTATTCTCTTTATTATGCAAGTGTGGTATTTCGGGGGAATTACTTTTAGAGTAAATCATTACCTTGCCCACATAAACATCTAGAATGTGTCTAACTTGAGCAAACAACTGGCTAAAATGCTCGGGAAAAATGGCCTCATCAAACAGCTGCGTGAAGTTGCCCCCCCCCACCAAAGCAAAACGTCAGCAGAATAGTCTCAATTGTTTGTGCTTCGTTTGTGCCGGTTTGTGCCGTAAAATTTTTCGTTTGTGCTGCTTTGGTTTTGATTTTGTAACTGTGTCCACTTTTCCTATACTAACACTAATTTCCACAAGAGCATCGTGTAAAACTTACACCTAGTGGTGGCAGTGAAGTGTAGCAGATTATTCTCCTTGTAAATAAAAAAAAAGTTTAATCATGAGAGACCAGTGAATGAAGTAAATTGAATTGTTTATTGAATCAATTATGATATGATTTGTCTTGAAAAAGTCTTTTGGCAATTCAACTCTAAAAGTATGCTCACACCGAGGAGATTTGCGCCTATAATTCAATGTCTAATATTTTATAAACGGAAGCAGCACAAACAAAACTTGTATCGGCACAAACCAGCACAAACGAAGCACAAACGATTGAGACTATTTTGTTGGAATTTGGAGCATGTGCGGGGCTGGTGACGTAATCTCATAGAACTTAATGTCTAATATTTTTTCTCTGCACAAACCAGCACAAAGGAAGCAGAACGATTGAGACTATTTGGGGTTAATTTGGAGCATGAGTGACCACAGAATGACCTATAAATATTCTTTTAATATCTCCAGAACCGAAGGAGCACAAACGAAATGTTTTACGCCACAAACAAAGCACAAACAAAGCACAAACAAAGCACAAACAAAGCACAAACGATTGAGACTATTTGGAGTGAATTTGGAGCATGTGTTCAATGTTATTTTAATATCTCCAGAACCGAAGCAGCACAAACAAAAAAATTTACACGACAAACCGGCACAAACGAAGCACAAACGATTGAGACTATTCTGCGTTGGTATGGGGGGCCAACTTCACGCAGGTTCATCAAACACATCTAATGTCGACTAATTTGACCTTCCTATGCAGTTTACTTGCCATACTTAACAATGTACACACTGCAGTTACACAGAAATGGTGAGGAGGGTTATCATAATGGAGTTGGCGAGATGCTAACCATGTGCTCTGAAGCTAACATCTGGAGCCACAGCTGTATGCAGGTTTGAGGCTAGGTTACTCAGGAAGCTAATGATAGCTATGTAATCCTCGTCATTAGCATTTAGTATGTGATTTGATTGGTTTATTGTGCCAAATGTGTGTGTAAAAAGTATGTTTACACTATTATGTCTTTATAGCCTATGAGTTAATTGTGCTTACTCTTCATGTTCAAATGACTCATTTTACTGCCCATGAAAACCAGCTGAGTGCTGCTAATTTGGCTCATTACACCACTTTCCAAGCTGAAGCCAGGCAGCACTGTGCTGCAAAGTGGCTCGAGTCAGACACATTTACTGTATATCGATCATAAAGAAGGCCCCAAAATGGGAGATGTCAATCAAGCCCGGTGTGTTCACGCCCAGCCAGTGATCACAGGTCTCGTCAGCCAAATTACATGTACTGTATCTCAGATACACGTCTACGCTTCACAGACCGTTCAAAACTGCAAACCATCATGAAGCCATTATGTTTGTTAAAGAAAATCACTATTTCATTTAATTGTCTCACGTGCTCAGTTTGTAGGATGGCATGTAACAAAATAGGTTTTGTAAATACAAAACACAACAACATAAAAAAAATGAAAGAAAAACAGAAAATTCAGCTAATAAGTTATGGATTGTGAAATATGATCCAATATTCATAACTTGGCTGGTGGTTTGGGAGAGCGGCTTTCTGTGGTACGGTAGATTGGTACTTGTGTTTGAGGCAAGTTCATGGCCGCGTGCTTTACTAAAGGCTGGTATGACTATTTGGAGAGCTACATGTCTGTGAGGATAAGATGAGTCATACTGTATGCTAAAAGTGGCAGCTGAGAGCCAGCCTTTACCAGATGAATGCTACACGGGTGGCGTACACACAGAGGACAAGAAAGAGAGAGAGAAGGGGGGGGGGGGGGGGGCGGGGGGGGGAGGTACACTAGGACACTAGGGCAACAGACTGAGGGCACGTTCCATTTAGGCACTAAACAGAAAAAGACATAAAAGAAAAAAGGACGGGGAGCACTGCCTGGATATGTCCAAAATAAACACTGGCTCCCTCTGCTTTCACGGCTGAGGGAACACGGGCCAGTTGGGCTGTCCTCATCATTGACTGTCTCCTCTGAGGTAAACATTGTGTCCAGTTGGCCGGGAGCTGATTCCCTTCCAATGTCAGACCACGTGCACGTGTATAAACACGCACATGCACATATACAAAATGTCCCCTGTGCTTTTGGCTTTCATATTTCTAGTGCTCATTGTCCTTCTTTTTGTGGGTCAACTCTTCACACTAACACACACATACAGAAAACTGAGGAGGCTTTTGGGGGATGGGGAACTGAAAAAAAAATATACACAAATACCCCGTCAATTACTGAACTTTGGACCTTATTTGGTTCATTGTATGTCTGATGCTAACCCTCTAGATCACTGCCAGATCATTCTCTATTTTCAAGTGTGGTTAAATCACCAACACCGCGGTAACACAGATGAATTACCGAGAAGCATCTAAAGGGATTTCTGCTATTGTTCTGTCGCCTATTGTTTTGTCACCTTGTCTCCCCTTATTAATTATACGGCGTTGACATTTACATGCAGGTGCCTTGATGTTTGGAGCTACAGTACATTATCTACAGTAGCCATGTCCAGAACAGCATATCATTATTGGCATATTATCCGGTTACAGCTGCTGCAAATTGGTTGAGTTCAGCAAACTCAACAGAACCAGTCTTGAAGAAGATGTCAGTTGGCCCGCACTAACACATGAGTCAGGGAGAGTCAGGAAGATGTCAGTCGAGTAGGGAAAAGTCCTCAGTAAAGGTCTAACTAGCCAAAATAATTCAAACACCTATGTGGGTGGACAAGGGATTTAAAACTGAGTATTTGCTGTGAAAGTAGCAGCAGACACTGTGAGAGAATAGATATTACATAATGGAGATTAGGAATACTGTAAAATGAATGTGAATAATGGAAACAGTAATCATTTATTTGATTACTTGTTGAAGATTTAATGATCCTATGAGTGGACATGCTACTATAAATATTGCGGTAAATGTGAGAGAATGTGAAATATGCTGTATTATGAACGCAACTGTAAGTGACTGTCACGACAATACTCCCATCTCAACCTCTATTCCAATTTGCACCATGACAGACGACTTTTCACTTACTTTCACTTTACACTCCACACACACGCACGCACCTACACACACACACACACACACACACACACACACACACAGATCTACACTATCACAGGTTCACATAGAGCTGGAAAGATTTCTTTCACACTGGCATTCTGCTGAATTATTATTCCCTGCAGACGTGTATAATTATTCATCCAGTGTGCTAGCTGTCGACACAGGGACTATATTTAGGTTCCCTAGCATGACCTCACCAGTGAGTGGCGTGTACACATGTTGGTTGTTCATGGCTCAGCACATTTCTCTCACCTGGCAAACACATATGGTCTTTGTTCTTCAATAGACAGGTCCCTGTTGAAACACAAAACTATTTTTTGGACTTTCGACTGGGGGGCTTGAAAATGCTGAAAATGTGGTGACAGGTCTTTACCCATTGGACGGAGATGAGAATATGAGAGGTGCAGTATCACCAGCTCTTTGCAAAGGGCCTGAGATGTTTGGACCCAGACAGCTCATGTTGCCGGTGACTGGACCCTTTCAGACAGGAAATGAGACAATGAGAGATAACCACGTTAGCATTGAGGAATTCATCCGTCATGTACTGTATGGTGAAGGTTATTTTTTTGTGTTAAATTCAATCAGTTCTACATTATGAAGGCTTTTGATTTAGCCACTGCTATTGGCTTACACCCACTGGTAAAGTATGTCTGACTATTGTTTAAAATTGACGTAAAAAAATGCCAAATCCAATGCACCAGTAGGTGCTCTGACTATACACATTTATTCTTACATGGGACAAATGAAATAAATCACCTATTTTTACAGACTATAAGCACAGTATATAACCTACTTTCTGAGCTGAAACAAGTGATGAGGCAGAGGTGATCAAGAAAAACAGATCAAGAAAGAAGTACTAACCAAGTTTTTGCTCCATTACCACATTAACCCAACTAATATCACTGGTTTGTCTCCCCTACTCACCAGCATCCCGTGTTGGGTTAATTAGCATCAGCTGGTTTAGTATTAGGATGGAGGGAATATGTTTGTACTTTAACTGGGTGGACGTTTCACCTTTATCAAGCAGGGCAATAAACAGTTTCAGGGTTAAAATGTGCGATGCTACCAGCCTCAATGTGATCTTGCGTTGAATGGACCATATCAACAGTCTTATTGCCTCATTAGTTTGAGAATTGTTCAGGTGTCCTGCAAGAATGATGATTGACGTAAAAGCGCTGTAAGGTGAAGTGGACTTGTGCAGGATATAGGCTACTTCTCTCCTGACAGGTTACAGGCCTCGGGCGTCCTATTTTTACCCCGGGAAACTGCCCATCCGTGCTCTCTGCAGTGAGTTTATAATTCATCTGGTCCTTTCTAATGCATTTGGTGTGTCAGAAACATGGGTCGACAGCCCCAGATTATTAGGGTATGGACGAAAATGATGAATATTAATGGCTGAAGGGACTTTTCATGTCTCAACATTGGGGCTGAATGCGGACAGACATTGGTCTAGCCCGGACCGTCAGTAAAGATCTGGCAGTAGCTGGATGGGTTTTTACGTGGATGCGAACTGGGGCAGTATTTATTACTTTAGTTAAGTACAGTGTTTTTGTGTGTGTCAGGACACCCGAATGGGTTGCTTGTTAATTTTAGGGGGGTTTCAAGAGAAAATGACACACAAAAATGACACACAAAAATAACAAAAATAATAAATATATACATATATATATGATAATCATTACACTTACTGTATATAGCGCTGTTCTAGACCTCCACCACCACCAACGTGTAGCATCCACCTGGATGGTGTGACGGCAGCCAGAGTGTGCCAGTACGCTCACCACACATTAGCTATTCAGTGCGGAGGTGAGCAGAGAGTTAGCCAATTTGTCATGTTAGGGACAATTTAGAAGGCCTTGATCAATTACCGCCATTGTTGGGCAATGTTTGGCCAGGGCACCGGGGTTAACACCCCTACTCTTACGAGAAGTGTCCTGGGATCTGACCACAGAGAGTCAGAACCCTGGTTGTACATCTCATACGAAAGATGTGTGTATATATATATACATACAGTTTATACATTTTATACTTTTTATCTTTAAGAATTTTTAATTGTTAAATTGAAAATATTAAAATGTGCATGCATTTTTTATTATATTATATAAGCATATAAGAGGTCAAAACCACTGCTTCCACTTCTCTTCATTTATTTCCAAGTTTCCTAAAGAGATTTATTTTTAATCTTTCCGAAATATGTGTATGAATGTTTTCAAACCCTCAAAATCCCCACAATCGCTGTTAAAAATTGTGTTGCATTGCACCTGCTCCTGAATGAAATTGTTTTTTTATCCCCTAATATTCCAAGTATAAAAACACAACAGTCAATTGTGTTCTTCTTCTTCTAAAATCAGTTGCTTGGATTTTAGTGCTAATACTCAATTAATCACACTTAATTAAAGTAATTAAGAACAGAAGCAACCATAGTAGCTGGTGCTATAGCACACTGTTAAATGACCTTCCACCAATTGCTCTATTAATTGGTCTTCTGCCTATTTCAAAGGGAGGGAACCCATATGACTTAAGCAGTTCATACAGTAGGCAATTATAATAGAGTAACTGATATTTCAGTTCTGGGCGAGGCATGGAGGGATTTAGGCTATTGAAAGGTAGTAACATAATGTGCTTTGGGATTCAATATGTACTGTAGACAGTTGCATTTACCCTCTCACTGAAATGCATCTTTTTTTTTTGTACACAGAAAGGACAATTTAATATTTTAAACATGGAGGTAGTTAAAATATTAGGTTAGGATTTTAAATAATTTAACATTACATTACAATGTAAATGTAAGATCCTAACTGTGTGATACATTAGAATGAATTTCAGCATTCAGTCATTAAATGAGTACGTGATCTGTCCGTCAGGATCACCACTACGGCAGCATGTATGATGGACCTGCGTAGATACCCGCTGGACGAGCAGAACTGCACCTTGGAGATTGAGAGCTGTGAGTAGCAGAAGGTTTATATGTGTGTTTCTATGTGTGGGATAGAGAGAGAGAGAGAGAGAGAGATAGGATTATCAGTTAGCAATGACACTGTAATCCGGTGGTTCTCAAACTGGGCTTGAAGGGTCACAAGACGCATTTAGAGGGGTTGTAAAATCTGTTTCATAACGTTTTTTGTTATTTTTTTTTTTATCAATACATGTCTTTTTCATGTTATGTATGCTATTATATGCACACTGGTCTATTGTATAAACTGTACATATGATTCATACCTGTATATAGGCTGTATCTTAGCTTAGCCTACACAAATTTCTCAAAAAAGTGTTAGTAGAGAAGGAGTTGGGCTAAGGTCATGAAGCACCAACTATTTCAACCTGGCATCTCTTGCTCAATCAGACCTGGCTGGACTGCTCAGGTAAAATAATATACTGTATACCACACACAAGCATTGTTAAATCAGCCCCATGCACAAACATTCTCCAGGCTTGGCTTGGCCAGGTCTGTGCTTATCAGAAAGGCAATTGTGGTCCCTCTGGATGAGCAGGTTCTGTTAAAATGTAACTTTCTAATTACAAACACCTTGAGAAGTTGAGAACTACTAAATATTTTAGCATAGAAAAATCAATGCGCTGGGTAATTACAAGGCATTCAGACCACACAGGTCTGAATGTGCAAGTGTGCCATTACATCCACAGTGGTGTAATGGCAATTGTCTAGAGGTGCAAGGTGTGCCTGAAAGCCTGTTCACTGTTGAAAAACTTGAGTCAATACTGTAGGGGAAGTTCATTTTTAAGATGAAGGCTTCAAGCTCTTTATAGCTCAATTTTCTCTGGCGCACAATGGTAGTATGCAGATCAAGGTGAAGCTGGTTCAAATTGCAACAGAATAATCATATTCTCAATCATTTTCATTCAAGTTATTCTCCCGTAACATGTTAGTGGATTTTATATCTGGGGCTCTTCTCACAAGTGAAATAATAGTTTTGGGGGCCATTGAGTAATGAGAAGAAGCTAATTCCCCGAAATCCTGCAGTCCCTATTAGATAAGCTGGGAAATCTGAGGGGACAAAGACTAGCCAGTCCAATTAAGTCGGTCTAATTACTGAAAGGGCAGCCGGCCTGTTAAATTCAGGTTCCAGCTGTAGACACAGCTCTAAGACAATCCAGAAAAAAAGGAATGCTTTAGTACAGTTCCATTTGTGCCAGTGGGAAGACTGAAAAAGCTCGGCAGTTGAGAGATAGAATAAGAGGCCTGTTTTTTCTTATCAGTCTTGTGACAGACTGACTTTTTAAAGACATTTTTTAGCCATTATTTTCTGTATGGAGTCCTTTTTAAACATAAGTCATCGTGTCAGTTTACTGTTTCGATAACGTGTCTCCGGTTAAAAAAACATTATATAGATGCTTTGTGTACAATGACTCAAAAGAAGGCCCTGTAGCCAAACATTTTTGGCTTCTGTATCCTCTTCCAATTATTTAGTGAGCCATGTCTGTTAACCAGACAGTATTATTCTAAAAGTTGTTTAACATTACGCATCAAACCGAGAGTGAGACCATTAGATGGCTCAGACACAACACACAGATGGACATTTCACCGCTCGGTTTATAGGCTCCTGTAGTACCTGTAGTTCCCCCTAGGGGTATGCATGCCCCCCCAATTGAGAAACACAGGCCTATTTAGAAAGGTGTGTGGATGGTGCAGATCTTCAGAGGCCAATATTATTATCCCTTCCCAGATGGATACACCACCGATGACATTGAGTTCTACTGGCAGGGAGGAAGTTCAGGCACCTCAGTCACTGGCGTGGAGAATATTGAACTGCCACAGTTTTCCATTATGGACTATCAGACCCTCTCTAAGAAAGCTGTGTTTGCTACAGGTAACACAAGTGTATGATTTATTTGGAATTATAATATTTACTTTGAAACTCTTTGAATATCTTCAACTAATTTTGTTTAGATTCACGTACTGCAGGGACATTTTTCTTCATCTATCCTGCGCTAGCATAAAAAGCTATTAGCATTATTGTGTGTTGCAGATGGAATTAACTTAACTGAGTTATAGCCAACTCTAAGTGGTGTCTTAAAGTACCTTTCAATTTTACTCAGTTCAGTGTTAGCAGACCCTAAAATTGTTCCTTTCAATTCTTGTTTGTATATATCAATTTCTTCAAGTGCTGGTGTGAGCTGAGCTTTATCCAATGTAAGCCCCTTTTGTACGTTATTTAACCTTCCATAGGCTCCTATCCACGATTGTCGCTCAGCTTCAAGCTGAAGAGGAACATTGGTTACTTCATCCTGCAGACCTACATGCCCTCCACCCTGATCACCATTCTGTCCTGGGTCTCCTTCTGGATCAACTATGACGCCTCGGCTGCCAGAGTGGCTTTGGGTCAGTGGCTCTATGGAAAATTGTACAGCACCATTAAATCATTTTTAACCATCAGTTAACCAGCCATTCACAGCAAACAAACCAAAAGCCTCAGAGCATGACGCAATGGCATAGTTTTCATAACTCACAATAAGAGTCAGGGGTGCTAGAAAGTTTGGGCCCTATGAAAGAATATAATATGATCGCCTCCTTCTCCTTCAAACAATAATAATAGTCGTTTGTGAGGGCCCCTGTCAGTGCAGGGCCCCTCACAGGTGAGTATGTTATATTCTTTCATAGGGCCCGAAATTTCTAGCGGCGCCCCTGTAAACAGTGCACAGTAATTTACTTCTTTAAAAAAAAGGCTAACTTTATATTCTCAAAACTTTCACAATGTACAGTATACTGATATACAATTAAAGAAAATTGGCCTGGCAGCTAGCTAAACATTTGCTTCTTTTTAGCTGTCATTATTACTTGTGTTTGAATTAATTGGACACTTGAAATAACCTTGTTTACTCGTGCTCATGTTTGCTCGTTAACTTGTTTCACCACAGATGATGGAAAAGGCTCATTATCTAAAAATACTTTCACAATGCACTTTCACAATGAAGTGCATGATGTGGTCACCCTGGAAAAAGCTGATGCTAGGCTCTGACTTTAATAATAGGTCACTTGGCATTTTTTCTTCCTGAATCCATACTTTTTGGCGGAACCTCTAAGCTTGAACACATGAATAAAACAATATATGTAGCACTCTCGTCCCACTGGATTGTACGTACACATACACTCACACACCAAGACAACCACACTTCTTGAGAGGTCCAGTGCTTGCGGGAAGCAGTATGCCCAGGTGTACCTGGATCGCTTGGGTCATCTTTTCGTGTTCCCCAGTACATGCCCACAGCCTCAGGCAGCTTGTACTCCTCTGACCAGCGGATAAGGACTCAGATTCAATGTGCACACTCCAAACCTGCGCTAGTGGTGCGAGAGTCTAAAAATGCATGTCATCAATCTCTTTTATCCCCCCGTGAAGTCACGCTCTGAAGTAGGGAATATAGTAATACGTGGAGTTGTTTGACTGGCAAGATAGCACGGAATTCCAAATGTGTTCATCAATGTGTGTCTTTATGGCCAAACATTTAGCCCTTCGTTGCTGTCATGTTGAAATGCTGGGTGTTGACATCATGCAGTCCAGCAAGCTTTCTGGGGAAGCGGGTGATGGCACAGTGCCTTACACCACTGGAGCGGAACTCTACACCTCCTCTGTAACATTATATGGCATTCTCCAGTAGAAGTTTGAAACCGGATGTTAGCATTGATATGAAGCTGATCACACATGACAGCATAGATGTGCATGTCTTGGGACGCTATGTCGGGACATTGCTGTTAACCTCTCAGGCATTATCTAGGCATCACTGTGTGTGTAGCTGCAAGACTTGTCTGAGCAACGCTGATCTTTGAAAGGAAATGGTTTGTAATAATGTAAGAGTCAACTTGACACAGAGAAGGCTCTCGCTGCAGTGGAAGACAGCACATTGTGTGTGGTGGGTGGGGGGGCACCCCTAATTTACATTTTAGAACTTGCATGTTGCATAATGAGGTAGTACAGAGGTGGTCTGGTTTAATAATTACTTTAAAAAGAAACATTTTGGGAGACCATGTGGCTATGTAACCTTTTGGCAGTTGGTCCAAATAACATGCATGTATTTACATTTTCCTCATAAAAGATTTAAACTTTCAGACCAGGAGTAGTTTGCTGTATGGTAAGACAAAAGAGAACTATAAAATTACTTTATGAAATGAGTAGACCCTGTATGGATGTAAGGACTTAAGTTATGGCCCTCTCTAACAATTTAGGCAATCCACAAGGTGGTTGTTGTTTCTTGTCCCCCATTAAGGTTTTACTGTAGTACTGTCAAATAAATTGCGTTCCTCATACACAATATCTCAGATATTGTAGTTCCAGTGTAGAGGACACTTGGATGAGATTTTTTTCTAAACTTTGATGACTTATATAATTGAATAAGTTATGTTATCGCTTGTCACATCGCTTGTGTATTAAACTTTGTTTATACGTAATAGTCTATATTGCCCACCAGACACCTTTAAAGTACAAAAGGGGAATTGCCATGCTGGCAAATTTTGAACATCCCTGCGGTATCCACGTGGTCATCCAGTAGTCACAAATTCTTGAATGAAGCTGTGATCTGGCCCGGCACATGGGGGTGGGAGGGGATCATTAATCTCTATTCCACAGCACAGGCAATAGAGTCCAATGGCTGTTAGCTAGCAAACTGGAAGATGCTAAATTATTGAGGCAAGAGAGGCATATCAAGTCAATGGACCATCCATCCTTAAGTTTACAATACCCATTAGATCCCCATTACTGGGGTCACATCTGCTTGAAAACCAGAGATAAGCGAATGTGCATTCATTATAGTTGCTGCTTGGATAGATTTGACAAGAAATGTGAATTTTTGCTCTAAAAGCTATTATTTTTGGACCCTATTACAATGACTTTTGGACTGCTTTGTGTTGATCTGTGTCTAGTTGTAGAAATGGCAAATGATCAGAAAAATAATGGAATTGGTTTGTCCAGCATAGGCCTGTGTTTGCACAGTATTTTCTCTGTCCCCAGGGATCACTACGGTGCTTACCATGACAACCATCAACACCCATTTGAGGGAGACCTTGCCCAAAATCCCCTACGTCAAGGCTATCGACATTTACCTTATGGGCTGCTTTGTCTTTGTCTTCCTGGCCTTGCTGGAGTACGCCTTCGTCAACTACATCTTCTTCGGGCGGGGTCCTCACTTGCAGAAGAAGGTGGCAGAGAAGGCTGCTAAGACCAATAATGAGAATAAGAGGCTGGAGAGCAACAAGGTCCAGGTGGGTTAAATGTTTGAAGGGATAGTTCGGTGTTTGTGATATCTACTTCTTACTCATCTGCAAGTTAAATTTCATGTTAATCCAAAAGAATATTTTATTCCTTCAAATGTAATTATTGAATATCAAACTCTCTCAAACTTTTTAAACCTATGGTTTAATATGAAGAAGACACCATGTTTGACAAGCAACATTGTGTCCCACCAAACAGATATGCATCATGTTTTAACGTATAGTATTTGCGTCACAAATAGGGCTGGGTATTGGCAAGGACTTTACGATACGATACATATCACGATACAAGGGTCACGATACGATTATATCAC